>LGRX02021300.1:6669-122054 GCA_001247695.2 Cymbomonas tetramitiformis
TCGCTGCCGTGGGCGGCCGCAGCTCAGCGCCGCTGCTGCAGGGGCAGCTCACTGCTGTGGGCGGCCGCATCACAGCGCCGCTGCTGGGGCAGCTCGCTACCGTGGGCGGTCGCGGCTCAGCGCCGCTGCTGGGGCGGCCTGCTGCCATGGGCGGCCGCAGCTCAGCGCCGCTGCTGCGGGGGCAGCTCGCTGCCGTGGGCGGCCGCAGCTCAGCGCCGCTGCTGCGGGGGCAGCTTGCTGCCGTGGGCGGCCGCAGCTCAGCGCCGCTGCTGGGGAAGCTCGCTCCCGTAGGTGGCCGCGGCTCAGCGCCGCTGCTGGGGCAGCTTGATGCCGTGGGCGGCCGCAGCTCAGCGCCGCTGCTGCGGGGGCAGCTCACTGCCGTGGGCGGACGCAACTCAGCGCCGCTGCTGGGGCAGCTCGCTGCCGTGGGCGGCCGCGGCTCAGCGCCGCTTCTGGGACAGCTCGCTGCCGTGAGCGGCTGCGGCTCAGCGCCGTTGCTGAGGCAGCTCGCTGCCGTGGGCGGCCGCAGCTCAGCGCCGCTGCTGGGGCAGCTCGCTGCCGTGGGCGGCCGCAGCTCAGCGCCGCTGCTGCGGGGGCGGCTCGCTGCCGTGGGCGGCCGCAGCTCAACGCCGCTGCTGCGGGGGCAGCTCGCTGCCGTGGGCGGCCGCAGCTCAGCGCCGCTACTGGGGCAGCTCGCTGCCGTGGGCGGCCGCAGCTCAGCGCTGCTGCTGCAGAAGCAGCTCACTGCTGTGGGCGGCCGCATCACAGCGCCGCTGCTGGGGCAGCTCGCTACCGTGGGCGGTCGCGGCTCAGCGCCGCTGCTGGGGCGGCCTGCTGCCATGGGCGGCCGCAGCTCAGCGCCGCTGCTGCGGGGGCAGCTCGCTGCCGTGGGCGGCCGCAGCTCAGCGCCGCTGCTGCGGGGGCAGCTTGCTGCCGTGGGCGGCCGCAGCTCAGCGCCGCTGCTGGGGAAGCTCGCTCCCGTAGGTGGCCGCGGCTCAGCGCCGCTGCTGGGGCAGCTTGATGCCGTGGGCGGCCGCAGCTCAGCGCCGCTGCTGCGGGGGCAGCTCACTGCCGTGGGCGGACGCAACTCAGCGCCGCTGCTGGGGCAGCTCGCTGCCGTGGGCGGCCGCGGCTCAGCGCCGCTTCTGGGACAGCTCGCTGCCGTGGGCGGCTGCAGCTCGGCGCCGCTGCTGGGGCAGCTCGCTGCCGTGAGCAGCCGTAGCTCAGCGCCGCTGCTGGGGCAGCTTGCTGCCGTGGGCGGCCGCAGCTCAGCGCCGCTGCTGGGGCAGCTTGTTGCCGTGGGCGGTGGCAGTTCAGCGCCGCTGCTGGGGCAGCTTGCTGCCGTGGGCGGCCGCAGCTCAGAGCCGCTGCTGGGGCAGCTCGCTGCCGTGGGCGGCCGCGACTCAGCGCCGCTGCTGGGGCAGCTCGCTGCCGTGGGCGGCCGCGGCTCGGCCCCGCTGCTGAGGCAGCTCGCTGCCGTGGGTGTCCACTACCCGGTGGTACATGGGGATGTACCCAAGAGGGTCTGGGTACATAGGGATGTACCCAAGCTAAATCGACGGTATGGGGGCATAAATTTAACGGTTTGTCGTTACGAATCATCAATATAGCTAGCCAACATCATCATGAACACGGGAATATGCCGTCACAAGCATCCTGGTAGGATATATATCATGTCAGGTGCATTCAAACCCATGCAAATCGCAACTTGGCTCCCAAAAACATTTTCTTTACCACGGTTTGTTGCGACTCGCCTTTTTCACAGTCTCGCATATCGGGGGGGGATTCTTCACAAAGGGGAATACTTTTTTTAAGGTTTGTTACACCACACTATCTTAATTAATTCATTCTCGTCATGTTCGGCGTACCCTAGATCCCCAAGCTTAACTGCTTACTTGCCGCACGGCACGAGGTACCTTATCGGGTATGGGGACGAGTCGACGCGAGCGGTTGAAGGTGACCTGTGATATTGATTTTTATGACCAAAAATATTTGTCAGCTCATTCTTTGGCAATCGTATTTGCGATAACATGCATTGCACATGTAAATATGCCTTCGTTCAATAGATCGATGGGTGGGAGTCATCACACATGTCCGCGCGCATTTTTTAGGCGAAATCTAAAATTTGACACTGTTTTATGATGAGAAGTCTTGATGATGAAGTATGATAACTTGTGAGGTATGGGACCGACCCATGATAAAATAAGTGCTTTGAAGGGTCTATGTTAATGCCCTAATGAAACATCGACCAAATATGCAATTTTCATGTGCATAACCATTCATACAAATCGATGTACCCAAGCGATGTACCCAAGAATTTAGAACCTGAGAATTTCGTCTTTTCTGGAAAATCACCTAGGCATCCGCCCCCCAAAACCCATGTCTATGACATGAATACCGCCAATCATATGGTTCATACCCAAGATTGGTGTGTTATTGACAACCTATATCGGCCATATGGACACTTGAAATGTTTCGAGCTCGCCATGGCGTGCGGAACAAAGAGTGGCTTGGGTACATCGTGATGTACCCAAGACCGGGTAGTGGACATGGGTGGCCGCGGCTCAGCGCCGCTGCTGGGGCTGCTTGCCGCCGTGGGCGGCTCAGCGCCGCTGCCGGGGCAGCTTGCTGCTGTGGGCGGCCGCGTCTCAGCGCCGCTGCTGGGGCAGCTCGCTGCCGTGGGCGGCTCAATGCCGCTGCTGGGGCAGCTCGCTGCTGTGGGCGGCCGCAGTTCAGCGCCGCTGCTGGGGCAGCTGGCTGCCGTGGGCGGCCCCAGTTCAGCGCTGTTGTTGGGGCAGCTCGCTGCCGTAGGCGGCCGCGGCTCAGCGCCGCTGCTGGGGCAGCTTACTGCTGTGGGCGGCTGCAGCTCAATTGGCTCCGTGTCCATCGGGTACCATTTGCCTTTCGGGTAAAGGAGGTCCGCGTACGTCCACCCAAAAGCCGCATCCATCGCGCAGCCGCTGGGCGCCGCGCCAGGATGCACATGTTGCGCCTCGGGCGTGCAGCTGCTAGGCACCGTGCTAGGCTGCGGAGACTGCGTTTTGGACATGCAGCTGCTGGACGCCGTGCCAGGCTGCGGGAGCAGCGCCTCACCCGTGCCGCCGCTGGGTAACGCGCTAGGCTGCAGAGGCGGCGCCAGAGTCGTGCAGCCGCTGGGCGCCGCGCCAGGGTGCACATGTTGCGCCTCGGGCATGAAGCCGCTGGGTGCCATGCTAGGCTGCTGAGGCAGCGTCTCGGCCGTGCAGTCGCTGGGCGTCGTGCTAGGCTGCATAGGCAACGTCCCAGCCATGCAGCTGCTGGGCGCCATGCCATGCTGCGGAGGTTGTGCTTCAGTGGTGCAGCCGCTGGCCCTCGCGCCAGGCTGCTGGGACAGCGCCCTGGTTGTGCAGCCGCAGGGCATTGCGCCAGGCTGCAGGGGCAGCGCCTCGGCTGTGCAGCCGCAAGGTGTCGCGTCAGGTTGCGGAGGCTGAGCCCTGGTCGTGCAGCCAATGGACATCGCGCCAGGCTGCAGAGGCTGCACCTTGGCCAGGTAGCCCCTCATTTGTGTCGCACGGGGTATTTTATTTGTCGTGTCGCAAAAGATTCGTTTATATTAACGACGCTTCGCAGCTTTTTCAGAAATATGCTGTTTTTCATTTCGTTTCCCTTAAAGGAGCGAAACAGGTTTCCTGGAAAAAAGTGACATCAACAGGCCACACCGCAGGAGCTGTCCCTCAAAAATTATGCCGTTGGAAATTTTTCGAAAATTTTCTGCCCATGTCAGCAGTCCTACCCCGGATTGTGTCGAGCGCTCGCGCTTTACCGGCCAATCATGATACGATAGCATCTCAGCAGTCCTACCCCGGATTGTTTCGACCGTTCGGTCGTAACCGACAACGAGAGAAACGTTTAACAATTCAAAATTATACCACGAAGATATATATACTGTTTTCCATCCATGCCAGCAGTCCTACCATGAATGTGTCGAGCGCTCGCGTTATACCGACCAATCATGATACGATAGCATCTCAGCAGTCCTACCTTGGATTGTTTCGACCGTTCGGTCGTAACCGACAACGAGAGACACGGGTAACAATTCCATATTTTACCCCGAAGATATGCGGAATTTACAATTATGAATTTGTCGCAAAACTGCTCTAATAACAGGTTTACCGATCTCGGCAGTCCTACCTTGGATTGTTTCGACCGTTCGGTCGTAACCGACAACGAGAGATACGGGTAACAATTCCATATTTTACCCCGAAGATATGCGGAATTTACAATTATTTACGCATCTCGTCATTCAAGATCATCTCACCACTCCTATCGGCGGCGCGGCCCGGACAAAAATGGATATGGTATGATCCTGGTCGGCAACGTTTTCATATTTCTCCAAGCTCTTATCTTGCGCCTACCTGCTCGCTGTCTCAGCGCGGGGCTTGTGTTTTTGTTTGATTAATGATTTTTGCGCGCTACTTTTCTTTAGCCATATTTCATATCGACCATGTTTTCGTGTGCATGCGTGGAACCCGGCGGGGGGGCGTTCCTGCGATGTTCTCACATGAGCCGCATCCCACCAGCAGCCCATCCTGCGATACATGGATGATTGGAGGCCGTCGGGCGTCTTTGCATCCCGCCTGACGGTTTGGGTTCAATTTTCAACAGGAATTCTTCCTTCCTGAGCAGCGCTCTGTTTTTTTGCAGGTTTATGCTGTGCCTTTTCTGAAGGCGCCAGCAACGGCCATAGTGTATAATTCATGCTGTGCCTTTTCTGAAGCCGCCAGCAACGTTCCTGGCGGCATCTTTCCCTCTGGCCCTACTAAGCTGAAGGGGTGCTTGGAGACCGGCGGGATTCTCCGACGGGTTGGGTTCGATTCCCAACGTCTTTACTAACCAGCGTTTCGTTTTTTGCAGGTTTTGTTTTCTACGCCGAGCATCTTTTTATGCCGCCAGCAGAGTGCTCGCGGCATCCTGTGACTTCCAGCTCTGTTTAGGTTTCGCCGATTATTGATGTTCAGAATTTTAGATTTTCCACCCACTGTTCCGCTGCTGTTTTCAAAACGTCTATTTTGTACGTAGACGCCCACCCGAGGGTGAAATGCGGACAGCAGTTGGCTGTCGGTATTGGGTTCGATCCCCAACGTCCTGACTGATTCGCTGTTCGTGTGCTGCAGGAAACGTTTTGGTTCTGAAGATTTTGGAACGTGCGCTGTGCTCTAGTTTCCTAGTTTAGATTTTCATATCGCCCTCGGGTAGTTGAATCCTTGTATTAGAAACTAGCAGCCTAGTAGTAATAAGTATTTATGCTAATATTTTTTAAGAGAGTAATCGGTTTTTCTCTTAGTATCTTTATCCATCTGAAATGCTTGCTTGCTTGCTACTCATGTATGCCTCGTGCTATATGAATGTCCCCAAGTGATAGTATAATACACCTGTGTTTTATGTAATATTCGCGGTACTACTCGTTCAGTAATTTTGTTTTTCAAGTCATAATCGCGGTACTGTTCGTTTGTGTTCCCCCTAGCTTAATTTCATTTTCGGAAATTTTCTGTGAATTTTCACGACAAAAATGAGCGTGGTACTCATGATTGTCGCACCTGCGACAGATATGAGCCCCCGGCTCATTTTTGTCGCACGGTATAATTCCAGTTTGTCTTGCGACACGACAAATAAAATACCCGGTGCGACAAATTTGAAGTGCTACCCCTTGGCCATGCAGCCATCAGCCCTGCAGCTATGAGGCACCTTGCCGGGCTGCGGGGGCTGCGCTTCGGCCAAGCAGCCATGAAGCGCCTCGCTGGGCTGCGGGAGCTGCACCTCGGCCATGCCTCCATTAGCCATGCAGCCATGGGGCGCCTCGCCGGGCTGCGGAAGCTGCGCCTCGGCCATGCCGCCATCAGCCATGTAGCCATGGGGCGCCTCGCCGGGCTGCGGGAGCTGCGCCTCGGCTGTGCAGCCATCAGCTATGCAGCTTTGAGGCACCTCGCCGGGCTGTGGAAGCTGTGCTTCAGCCATGCAGCCATGGGGCGCCTCGCTGGGTTGCGGGGGCTGCGCCTCGTCTGTGCAACCATCAGCCATGCAGCCATGAGGCACCTCGCCGGGCTGCGGGAGCTGCGCATCAACCATGCAGCCATGTGGTACCTCGCCGGGCTGCGGAGGCTGCGCTTCGGCCATGCAGCCATGGGGCTCCTTGCTGGGCTGCGGGGGCTGCACCTCGGCCATGCAGCCATCAACCATGCAGCTATGAGGCACCTCACTGAGTTGTGGGGGCTGCGCTTCGGCCATGCAGCCATGGGGCACCTCGCTGGGCTGCGGAAGCTGCGCCTTGGCTTTGCCGCCATCAGCCATGCAGCCATGGGGTGCCTCGCTGGGCTGCGGGGGCTGCGCCTCGGCTGTGCAGCCATCAGTCATGCAGCTATGAGGCACCTCGCCGGGCTGCGGAGGCTGCGCCTTGGCCATGCAGCCATCAGCCATGCAGCTATGAGGCACCTTGCCGGGCGGCGGGAGCTGCGCCTCGGCCATGCCGCCATTAGCCATGCAGCCATGGGGCGCCTCGCCGGGCTGCGGGGGCTGCGCCTCGGCTGTGCAGCCATCAGCCATGCAGCCATGGGGCACCTCGCCGGGCTGCGGTGACTGCGCTTGGGCCATGCAGCCATCAGCCATGCAGCCATGGGGCGCCTCGCCGGGCTGCGGAAGCTGCGCCTCGGCTATGCAGCCATGGGGCGCCTCGCCGGGCTGCGGGAGCTGCGCCTCGGCTGTGCAGCCATCAGCTATGCAGCTTTGAGGCACCTCGCCGGGCTGTGGCAGCTGTGCTTCAGCCATGCAGCCATGGGGCGCCTCGCTGGGTTGCGGGGGCTGCGCCTCGTCTGTGCAACCATCAGCCATGCAGCCATGAGGCACCTCGCCGGGCTGCGGGAGCTGCGCATCAACCATGCAGCCATGTGGTACCTCGCCGGGCTGCGGAGGCTGCGCTTCGGCCATGCAGCCATGGGGCTCCTTGCTGGGCTGCGGGGGCTGCGCCTCAGCCATGCCTCCATCAGCCATGCAGCTATGAGGCACCTCGCCGGGCTGCGGTGGCTGCGCTTCGGCCATGCAGCCATGGGGCACCTCGCTGGGCTGCGGAAGCTGCGCCTTGGCTTTGCCGCCATCAGCCATGCAGTCATGGGGTGCCTCGCTGGGCTGCGGGGGCTGCGCCTCGGCTGTGCAGCCATCAGTCATGCAGCTATGAGGCACCTCGCCGGGCTGCGGAGGCTGCGCCTTGGCCATGCAGCCATCAGCCATGCAGCTATGAGGCACCTTGCCGGGCGGCGGGAGCTGCGCCTCGGCCATGCCGCCATTAGCCATGCAGCCATGGGGCGCCTCGCCGGGCTGCGGGGGCTGCGCCTCGGCTGTGCAGCCATCAGCCATGCAGCCATGGGGCACCTCGCCGGGCTGCGGTGACTGCGCTTGGGCCATGCAGCCATCAGCCATGCAGCCATGGGGCGCCTCGCCGGGCTGCGGGGGCTGCGCCTCGGCTATGCAGCCATGGGGCGCCTCGCTGGGCTGCGGGAGCTGCGCCTCGGCTGTGCAGCCATCAGCTATGCAGCTTTGAGGCACCTCGCCGGGCTGTGGCAGCTGTGCTTCAGCCATGCAGCCATGGGGCGCCTCGCTGGGTTGCGGGGGCTGCGCCTCGTCTGTGCAACCATCAGCCATGCAGCCATGAGGCACCTCGCCGGGCTGCGGGAGCTGCGCATCAACCATGCAGCCATGTGGTACCTCGCCGGGCTGCGGAGGCTGCGCTTCGGCCATGCAGCCATGGGGCTCCTTGCTGGGCTGCGGGGGCTGCGCCTCAGCCATGCCTCCATCAGCCATGCAGCTATGAGGCACCTCGCCGGGCTGCGGTGGCTGCGCTTCGGCCATGCAGCCATGGGGCACCTCGCTGGGCTGCGGAAGCTGCGCCTTGGCTTTGCCGCCATCAGCCATGCAGCCATGGGGTGCCTCGCTGGGCTGCGGGGGCTGCGCCTCGGCTGTGCAGCCATCAGTCATGCAGCCATGAGGCACCTCGCTGGGCTGCGGAGGCTGCGCCTTGGCTTTGCAGCCATCAGCCATGCAGCTATGAGGCACCTTGCGGAGCGGCGGGAGCTGCGCCTCGGCCATGCCGCCATTAGCCATGTAGCCATGGGGTGCCTCGCTGGGCTGTGGGGGCTGCGCCTCGGCTGTGCAGCCATCAGCCATGCAGCCATGAGGCACCTCGCCGGGCTGTGGAAGCTGAGCCTCAGCCATGCAGCCATGGGGCGCCTCGCTGGGTTGCGGGGGCTGCGCCTTGGCTTTGCCGCCATCAGCCATGCAGCCATGGGGTGCCTCGCTGGGCTGCGGGGGCTGCGCCTCGGCTATGCAGCCATCGGCCATGCAGCCATGGGGCACCTCGATGGGCTGTGGAGGCTGTGCCTCGGCCATGCGGCTATGACGCATGCAGCCGTGAGCTGCGGATGAGCTATCAGCCATTGCGCTGGGCGACACGTACTGGACTGCCTGCGGGACAGTCCTCGCGCTTGCGCTATGAGATGCTAAGCCATCAGCTACCACGTTGAGCGACACGTGCTGGACCTGCGAGGCAGCACTCGCGCTTGCGCCATGAGATGCTGTGTCATCAGCCATTACGCTGGACGGCACGTGTTGGACTGCCTGCGAAACAGCTCTCGCGCCTGCGTTTGTTGTCACGTTGCACGACAATAAACATGCGGAACGCTGCTGTCGCAACCGCTGAGACATCGCAAAAAGACGCTGGGCCTTTGCTAAATCCCGTTTTCGCCGAATAGCAGCCGCATCATTGAGCGACGCAAGCATCAATGGCGTATGCTGCCGCTGAGCACACATCGGTGCGCCCGCAACAACGTTTGATACGGACACCGGACAATTATATGAGGACGATTGTGGAACTGCCATCCCATCACCATCGTACGCCCCATCGGAAGGCCCTTCCGCAGGTAGTGCCACTGCCGCGCACACATACTCCGGGCGCGTACTATAGTCCCGGCCGGGCTGCGGGGGCTGCGCCTCGGCCATGCCGCCATCAGCCATGCAGCCATGGGGCGCCTCGCTGGGCTGCGGTGACTGCGCTTCGGCTATGCAGCCATCGGCCATGCAGCCATGAGGCACCTCGCCGGGCTGCGGTGGCTGCGCTTCGGCCATGCAGCCATGGGGTGCCTCGCTGGGCTGCGGGGGCTGCGCCTTGGCTTTTGCAGCCATCAACTATGCAGCCATGAGGAAAAAAGGTTATAGAGGAATACATAAGTGCATAATGGGGAATAGAAAATCGAATCTTTTTTGGGGGAATAGATTATAGATACTCTATGTCACATGCCATCGAGCCATGCCATCTATCGTTTCGGTTTGTACTACAGTATGAACTATCACTCGGTACCCCGGAGGTACAAGCGCAAGCGGTTCAGCGTGTGCAATATTTTGCGTCTGGCACACCCCCTTCTTCTAAACAATTTTTTGCATGTAGCATGAAGCATAATTTTTTCCACCCTTCGATTCTAAAGCGTTTGTATTCATTAGGTGAATACCTTTCGTTTGAGCTATCGATTGGCCCCATCCGCAACCGCATCAGCTTAGCCTTCGCGACTGCAAGCTAAGTTGGTGCGGTGTGAGATGGTTTCAACCACTTGCGGCTTTGCATAATAGGGGTTTTCGTGAGAATCTTCTCACGAAACTTGGCAGTGATATTGTTCATATCAATATCAGTGCACCCTCAAGAGCATATGGCAAGCCGTTGAGTATATTAAAGACGGCCGCGTGCTGGCATGATGCCTTTTGGGTTTGAAACCCAAACCCAAACATGCCAAACAGCGAAGGGCTTCCCGTGAGTTCCAGCGCACGTAACTTTGCAAAATATATTGATAAGATGCATATATTTCACTTTTCTGAAGTGCAAGGTTTGCGATAGCTTGTGCGCGAAGTTAGCATATTATTTCTTTGACCCAGATTTATGAGTTTGTATATCACGCTAAAATCTGTGTCAAAGAAATAGTAATACCATGTTGTGCACAGACTTTCTTAGACCTTGTGCTTCGAATATATCAAAGATAAATATCTTGGCAATATTTCTACGCAGTTACGTGCGCTAGAACGCACGGGAAGCCCTTCGCTGTTTAGCATGTATTGGGTTTGGAAACATTCGAACCCAAGCCCAATAGATCTGCCAAAGAAATAAATTGATGGTTTTGCCAACAAGTTATCTCAAACCTTGTGCTTCTGAGAACTGAAAGATATGTGTCTTGTAAATATTTGTGCATAGTTTCGCGCGCTATAACGCACGGGAATTGCTTTTCAGTTTGGCATGTATTGGGTTTGGGTAAACTCGAACACAAACCCAATAAATCTCCAAAGAAATAAATTGATGGCTTCGTGCACAAGGCTTTTGAGGCCTTGGGCCTTTGGCAACTAAAAGATATATATCTTAGTAATACTTTTGCAAAGTTACGGGCGCTGGAACTCACGGGAAGCCCTTTGCTGTTTGGCATGTTTGGGTTTGGGTTTGCATGTACTCAAACCCATGATGTGTAGCACGCGTTTTGCGCATAGCTTACATCAGAGGTTGTGCGTTTGAGGGTGCACCAATATTGCTGTTAGCAATATTGGTGCCAAGTATCGTGCGCTAGAACGCACGAGAACCCCTCCGCTGTTTGAGTTTTGATGCGATGTGCATGAAAGTTATAAGGGCCTCTCAGCTTAGCTCGCAGTCGCGACTGCAAACTGAGCTGATGCGGCCACGGCTCAGTCAAGAGCTCAAAAAACTCCTACCTAAGAGTCTAAATGATATATCTTTGTGCATTACGAACGTTGGAAAATGTTTTCCCAATCTAAATTACTCGCAAACAGTGTGGGGTATATACGTGCAGTGAAATATTCACGGCCGTGAATTTAATATTCACGGCCGTGAATTCCAGATTCGGGAGGGCGTAAACCGTACGTTTATGTGAGAACTGAAGTCGGCTTGGTTGCAAAGACCTGTCTGGTATTTTCTCTAAGTATTTTCAGACGTGTTCCCAAAGTGACCAAAAACCGAACGATCGGCGATCGAACGGTTTTTGGTCACTTTGGGAGTGAGATCGTGAGTTTAGGCTTGGTGACAACACGCGAAACCACTGAGTATTTTCAGACGTGTTCCCAAAGTGACCAAAAACCGAACGATCGGCGATCGAACGGTTTTTGGTCACTTTGGGAGTAAGATCGCGAGTTTAGGCTTGGTGACAACACGCGAGACGACACTGAGTATTTTCAGACGCGTTCCCAAAGTGACCAAAAACCGAACGATCGGCGATCGAACGGTTTTTGGTCACTTTGGGAGTGAGATCGTGAGTTTCTAAGGCTTGGTGACAACACGCGAGACAACACTCAGTGTATTACCAGTGTTTAAGTATTACAGTCTGAAAATACTTGGAGAAAATACTCACTGTCTGATTTGTTAAATATGCAATTTTAACTAAAGGCGGAAGGCTTTCTCTCCGGGAGTGTGCCCTGTCCAGCGAAATAAAGATCTCTAAGATGGTATTAATCTGAGTAATCTTTTGCTTCAAAATATTATCACATATTCCTACTTAGTATGATGTGGGTACCCGTTTCGCAAAGAAGATGAAAACCCATTGCGCAACTATTGCAGGTTTCAAATTCCTTAAATTCCACCCGCTTCCGCCAAATGAACGCGTCATCCCACAACGAGATGTGTGGTTGACCGTTCAGTTTGTGCAATTTGTTTAGGGAAAACAACGCATATGAAATACTATTTTTGCTAACGCTTCCCTCATCCGTTGCCCAGGCTCTCTTGCAAACGAGCGCGCGAATGAGGGAAGAAACGCCTAGCGGAAACGTGGACGCGGTTGACATCCGCGTTTCCGCTAGAGGTGAAATTGCATTGCCAAACGGCCAGTATGGGTTTATTATGCTTATATGATATGCGTGATATGTTCATGCTGTGCAAGATGCGTCCCTATTGGGCGTGAGTCGAGTTGGCTGGCTCGAATCACGCCCATGATTAACCCCCTCACAAGAACCGTCAAGCATCCTAGATTCCGAACGGATCTTGCTTCCAACCCTTTCTAATTTGAGCAGAATTGCCTGCACACTCGGTATCGTGGTCAGGAACTCGCGTAGAATTACGTATCTGGTTCAACGAAAGCCCTGTATCTAGTTCAATGAAAGCCCCGTACCTGGTTCAACGAAAGCCCCGTATCTGGTTCAATGAAAGCCCCGTAATCTTGCTTGCGCAAACAAAGTTGTTCCTAACACTTATTATGTAGTCAACTGTACAAGGGAACCGTGGAAAGCAAGGGCGACGCACCTTTCATTTTTGATGGAGAATCTTTTACCCTGTCCTCTTTCTTGAATAGAGGACAATAAAATCTAGAATAGATGGACATACCATCAGTGTTCAACAGTACAACGATACCCGCCGTTGTCGCAAGAAAGGCACACCCTGCCGTACTTTTTCGGAGGCTTCCTCATGTTTGCAATAACCAAGTGAACCGAGGTGGGGTGGGGGCAAAATAATTCAAACGGTGATATTAGACGCATGTTCATGTGTCACAAACTTATTCCCCAAAAAAAGATTCGATTTCCTATTCCCCATTATGCACTTTTCTATTCCCTAATCATTATGCTACCCAGCCATGAGGCACCTCGCCGGGCTGCGGTGACTGCGCTTGGGCCATGCAGCCATCAGCCATGCAGCCATGGGGCGCCTCGCTGGGCTGCGGAGGCTGCGCCCTGGCTTTGCAGCCATCAGCCATGCAGCTTTGAGGCACCTTGCCGGGCTGCGGTGACTGCGCTTGGGCCATGCAGCCATCAGCCATGCAGCCATGGGGCGCCTCGCCGGGCTGCGGAAGCTGCGCCTCGGCTGTGCAACCATCAGCCATGCAGCTTTGAGGCACCTCGCCGGGCTGCGGTGGCTGCGCCTCAAACATGCAGCCATGGGTCATTGCGCCGGTCTGCGGAGGCTGCGCTGCTGCTGTTGTTGCCGCTGCTGCCGCTGCCGCCGTTGCTGTCGCCGGTGCTGCCGCACATAGTGCACCTCCAGCCAGCTCGCAGCAACTGCCCGCTTGCGCTAGTGCTGCCGCACATGGTGTGCACCCCGCTCGCTCGCAGCAACTGCCCGCTTGCGCTAGTGCTGCCGCACATGGTGCACGCCCCGCCCGCTCGCAGCAACTGCCCGCCTGCGCTAGTGCTGCCGCACATAGTGCGCGTTGGGCTGCCGGGGCAGCGGTCACACATAGTGCGCGTTGGGCAGCCGGGGCAGCGGCCGCACGTAGTGCACGTTGGGCTGCCGGGGCAGCGGCCGCACGTAGTGCGCGTTGGGCTGCCGGGGCAGCGGCCGCACGTAGTGCGTGCTGGGCAGCCGGGGCAGCGGCCGCACGTGGTACGCGTTGGGCGGCCGAGGCAGCGGCCGCACATAATGCGCGCTGGGCAGTCGGGGCAGCGGCCACGCGTAATACGCGTTGGGTGTCCGAGGCAGCGGCCGCACATATTGCGCGCTGAGCTGCCGGGGCAGCAGCCGCACATATTGCGCGTTGGACCGCCGGAGCGGCGGTCACATATAATGCACGTTGGGCCGCCGGGACAGCGGTTGCATATAATGGCTACTGCCCGGTGGTACTAGTCATAGTACCAGAATCGAATCTGGTACTATCACAAGTACCAAAACGCTAGAATTTTTTTTGATGTCCTCCTCCATCCTGATGGTGATATCCATGATATACCATTACCTTAACGACCCAAACTGAGTTGTATTATGCCCCATTGGTCCATAGGTTACGTGTAGCCCTCCCAGTGGATGCATATTGCCAACAAGGTGGAGTTTTGTGTTGCACAATGGTGTCTCACTTGTCTTCGAAATCATGGCGCTACTTTCGGATTTCTTTTTGAACAGACTTGGGATTCTATTCAACCCAGCGATGGCTCAAATTGAAGCTGTATAACATGGCCAATGATGGATGTGAGCATGGGGCAGTTGGCATACTGCCCGTCGCTGAAACTGCGACATGCTAAACATCCCATCTCCACCAAATGGTCCAACTCAAGATTCCTTAAGTATGAGGGCTATCGTCGATTTTGGAGCCTAGTCGTGGCACTAAAGCTACGAAATAAGTATATTATAACGTCGGATCGCCTCACCAGCGTTTATGACATCAAAAGTAAACCCATATATCGATTTTTCAAGACCTTTACATGCATGAGAAGTTGCCGTACTTGGACTCTACACATGGAACTTAAGTACGAAACCGCTCCCGATATTACTACAAAAAATGCTGAGAGGCCATTTTATCACACCCTTGGGTGTTATCGAATCCCAATACTGGCGTTAAAGACGTTCAAATGGCACAACGCATGACGACCACTTAGGATACATCTCAATAATGAAATTTGACATTATGCATGCCACCTCGTGGCCACATAGCGTGCCCTTTTAAGTCACCGCGCGCTTGGTACTTGTGACAGTACCAGAAAATTTAATTAATTTTATGGCGTTACACCCCCCAAAAGCACACCGCACATACACATACCTAAAGTTCACGAGAGTACATTTCAGCATCAATAACAATTCAAAAGGGTCCTAAATGATTTTTCAAAACCTTCATGGGACTCATACACCCCATCTAGTGCCCATAATAAAGCATACATTTTGGTACTTGTGACAGTACCATACCACCGGGCAGTAGCCAATAATGCACTTTGGGCTGCCGGGGCCGCGGACGCACATATTGCGCGCTGAGCTGCCGGGGCAGCAGCCGCACATAATGCGCGTTGGACCGCCGGTACAGCGGTCGCATATGATGCACGCTGAGCTGCCGGGGCAGCAGCCGCACATAATGCGCGTTGGACCGCCGGAGCAGCGGTCACATATAATGCGCGTTGGGCCGCCGGGGCAGCGGTCGCACATATTGCGCTGTGAGCTGCCGGGGCAGCAGCCGCACATAATGCGCGTTGGACTGCCGGAGCAGCGGTCACATATACTGCACATTGGGCCGCCGATATATACACGAGTGCGCGAGCACTCTCCCCGACCGGTATACACGCATCCGTCACATGCGTGCGTGTACGCACACTATCCTCACCCGGTATATGTGCATCGACAGTGGTGTCCGCCGATATATACACGAGTGCGCGAGCACTCTCCCCGACCGATATACACGCATCCGTCACATGCGTGCGTGTACGCACACTATGATCCTTGCCCGGTATATCCGCACTGACGACATCCGCATTGGTAATGTCCGCAGATGCATATACGAGTGCATGCGTACCCTCCCCAACCGGTATCCATGCATCCAGCACACGCGTGTGTGTACGCACACCGTCCTCGCCCGGTATATGTGCATCGGCAGTGGTGTCCGCCGATATATACACGAGTGTGCGAGCATCCTCCCCGATCGGTATACACGCATCCGGCACACACGTGTGTGTACGCACACCGTCCTCGCCCGGTATATGTGCATCACCAGTGGTGTCCGCATATACATACGCGAGTGTGCGAGCATTCTCCCCGACCGGTATACATGCATCCAGCACACGCGTGTGTGTACGCACACCGTCCTCGCCCGGTATATGTGCATCGACAGCATCCGCATCGGTAATGTCCGCAGATGCATATACGAGTGCATGCGTGCCCTCCCCAACCGGTATACACGCATCCGGCACACGCGTGTGTGTATGATAAGGGCTGAGCTATGCGAGCCCTGTTATAATATTCAATATTATCAATAATCACTGTGCAGTTGAACAGCATACACAAGTGAACAATATAGCGGGTTGTGAGTGCAGTTTCTGAATCCAGAGCTGCTGAAGCACAACGCTTCCTCACTTAAGTACCTACGTCTCCCATCATCTTAGATGGTACCGCCATTGGGTTGTGAACCCGAGACGTAGGTTGAACGACCAGCATTGTGTAAACGACTAGTTCGTTCATGCTGCGCATGCATGTTCCGTGCATGCTAAAGCGAAAGATGGTTCTTGAAGAATCGACAAGATGTATCTTTGCTTTGTCATCTTCGAGTTCAATCATACGAACTCTCGATGACAGGGATGCCTGATGATATGACATAATCATCTGGCGACATGTACAGTCATCGTCGACCGTACTGACGACTGTCATAAATGTATGACGCGACTCGACCTGTACAGTCATGATCGACCATACTGTCGACTGTCATAATAATATATGACATGACATGACATGACATGGTATGACATGTATGACAGGTATGACACGTATGACATGTATGACACATATGTCATCGGTCATAACCCTGACAGATCTCCCCTCTTAAGAGAGTTGTGACCTCACAACGGGCATACCTTTGTATATGTCTTTGATGTCTTTGTTGTTGTCGCTTCTTGCTGGTACCAGTCTTCTTACACCGATTTGAGGCGTCCCTCATGGTGTTTTTAGGTTATTGGGGGGAACTGAGTCCACTTTAGTCCCTCACCTTAGGCATTTAGCCATACAGTCCTTAGGATGTAGCCCACCTTTCCGGAAATCGTATCGTTGAGTGACGTTCCAAGGTTCAATGAAGAGCGTTTTCGCGATACAATCCTACGCTGGATTACTGATTGATCCACACGTTATCATGTATGTGCTAGACGATTCAAAGCATCCGAAGTCTACGTTACGGATTATTTGCGCTAGCCGTCGTCGCTTTTGCGATCGATGATCCCACGATTTAACAATTTATAATCGAACGATTCTCGGCCTTATATATACAACTGATCGACGAAAACCCTTGGGTACATGTTTCCACAGTTATATATATTGCACCCAACCCTTCCTCCCCTCCTGAAGCTACTATGGAGGTTCACAGGTAGCGATGGGGAGCCTGATTTTTGGGGCTTGTTTTAATGCAAACGGAGAAGGCCCTGCTTACGAGATATCGGAGGGTCTTTATAAGTCCACTTTAAATCCTCACCCGTCTGCCAAACTCCTTTTATGGTCCAGTACGCACGCTTTGACGAACATCTGTCGCGATGAGTGAGAATGGATTCGCCACGTACTAATGTGAAATTCGTTTTAGTTATGTGTGTCAAGCATAACTCAGGATCACAACTCCGTCCACCTCAGTTATCCGGTAGCGCGGATTTACTGGCCACAGAATCCGATGACAAACCACGGTCTTGGCAAAGGTAGCATTTAGCAGTTTTTATTTATCCACAGATATGATATCTCGCATGTGTGCGTATCTGTGCAAGGGTATGATTTTGAACAAGGCTCACTACACCTTTAGCAAGGAAGGATCAATTCTTGCTCCTGTCATATCAATTTGATGCAGGGTAAAAAATGTTAGGGATATAACCCTGCAGTTCTCGGGTTGCAGCCCATTGCACCGAAGGTGCATCGCAGTCTTTGGGATGCAGCCCTGCAGTTCTTGGGATGCAGCCCTGCAGTTCTTGGGATGCAGCCCTGATATATATATGTGACCGATGGACGAAAACCTCTTGGGTACATGTTTCCATGGCCTGATTTTTATATGGTCGGCAATTTTTGGCAAAAAGTCATTGGCTATCAGCTTTTGACTTAGAAGCCACAATGTTATAGAAGCTGCGACCTATTGTAACCATATGCGGTAGTTATGCCTTCAGCATATGTAGACAAT
Organism: Cymbomonas tetramitiformis; assembly: GCA_001247695.2. NCBI lineage: Eukaryota > Viridiplantae > Chlorophyta > Pyramimonadophyceae > Pyramimonadales > Pyramimonadaceae > Cymbomonas > Cymbomonas tetramitiformis. The sequence continues at coordinate 24,276 of LGRX02021300.1, forward strand.
ATGATTATGTGGAACTTATAATCCCACTTAAGTTGCATCATGATAAATTTATCCAGGTGTTAACAAGTGTTCAGGATTTGATAAGGGGTTGACGCCCCACAAGCCAATGGTCACTGTCTCATAAGGCTCGCGTCAAGTGTGCGGCTTTGAGGATTAGTGTCCTGGCGAGGCACAGTCATGATGCTTCCTAGTCCATAATGGAACTGGAAATGAGAATGCTCAAGATATCCGAAGACAGGAAGGCTTTTGGTTGGCCAGAATTACTGTCAAGATGCTTAACTTTGATGGAATGGCATTCGGATACAAACTGTGCAACCATGCATGTGATTTATGCATCGGTGTATGACTTTGATGAATTGTCTCTTGTCGTGAACCTGGAAGGAATGACGGGCAAATAGCTAGAGTGGCGGATTTACTCACTCGGCTTTTCTGTTATGGAATTCGATGCCTGATGGCACAACTAGCAATCCTTTGCTCAGATGCTTTCCTTAAGACATTGGCAACAACTTGTGTGCCAGCTTCTCTAGATTTGGGGAGAAACCATGGATCAACAATTTATCAATCAAAACACATGTATCAAGGTTGAATCATCGAATCCTTCAACTCTTGAATTTCGACAATCAGCATCTCAGGCTGTTGACGTCAAAGTGATGGTCGTAAGCTTACAATATAGCTTATTCGCATTTGAAAAACCATCGTTCTCCTATGTCAGTGCCCTTCATATAATATGATAGAGCCGGAGAAATATGCATCTATGATTTCTTCATAATGAACTTTTTAATTTTCCAAGCAAAATCACAATGATGTAAATCAATTTGTGGCAGCTGTATGAAAATGAATGAATCTATACCTTCCTCCCCTCGCAAAAAGAGGTGTATCAAACCAATCAGATGGTGATGGAGGATGTTATTTAATCATTATGTTATGTGAAAAATGATTTGATAGAGAATCAGACTGAGATTACTCATCGAATGCTTTAGAGGTAACAATGTCAATCTGAACATTGATTCTCTCTACGTCATATTGGCGATATGCCTGTCGATTTTAAATGTGGCAAATGCCAGATGATGTCAAATGCAGTTGTTGGTTTTCAGTTCACATATATTTGTCAGTTCAGGATCACTATAGTGTACCCAACTTAGACAATGGTTCTGGAAAATGATTGTCATGATGAACAAAGAAATCAGTGATGGTATCGAAGTTAACTTTGGTATCGAAGCTAATGGTTGACTCTCCATTAAAGAAGTGTCCGTAATGACAACTTACTACGAGTTGCATTTTCGTAGTTGATGGATGGCTGAAATGGACAACCATGTTCTATTCATAAGGTATGACATGGCATTGCCTAGTGAATGTGATGATCACTTATCTCAATGGTGCCCATTTATTTTTGGGCAAACATTATTCAGAGACTTGTTATGATAAAGAAGTATGAATGATGGATGTGTCATTTCAATCCGTTAGAATTGTGACTTGTTGATGACTATAAAATTTCTGTCACTTTCCAGAATGAAGATGAACTGCGCTTGGAAACCAGCTGTAGATTGCGGTGGTCTGGCTTTTCCCAAAACTTCGTGGCCTAATGGTCGAGGCAACAAGTTTCTAAACATTCCAGAATGAACTTTCAGAGAGTCATGATTCTTTAATGAAGCATGTGTGTCTTATGTGTTGGAATGATGTGAACCACAAGTATGATGTCAATCTATATGTGGATGGTTTATACAATTGTATGCTATTCCACAAATAAGATAGTGATGTCAGAATGAAAACTTTGGACAGTTGCAACTCAGTACATACCTGAATGCATTCAAATCCACTTGTATGCTCAGAATCTGAATCTAATGTACTTGTATATGTACAGGATAGAATATATTTTCTATGTGATTCTGGATTCAGTAATTAGAGTCAATGAAAAACTCCTTTCCTATTTCAGAGGATGAAACCTTTATTCTTTAGGTGCAATACCCTATCTTACAAGTTTCAATCGATTTTTTCAAATATGTCACTTATGGTGATCAGACTGGTCAATTTTACAGCATAACCATTCCCCTCGCTTAAGGAGATGACTCCCATCATAGGGTGGTATTTTGGCTGTTTTCTTGACACATGGAAAACATGAGTAACTCTTGGACAATGTTGGGATAAACATCTTAGATTAGCTGTGCTTGATCGCTCTATGCCCAAGAATGACAGAAGAGATTGCTTGCCATTTTTCAGCCATATAGCGTGGAGGCTGCTTAAGAACGGTTGGGTCATAAGCTAAATAGCTATGTCAGCTATGTCGGAGGCTGAATAGCCATGATTGCACAGACTCTGTCTTTCATGATGAATAGACCTTTGAGAAATGGTGTCTAAAAAATTCAATTGACAACAACTCAACCTTTTGGTATAATGTAGAGCTGATAATCTTTGTTGCACTTCAATTGTTTATTGTGCACTAATGAAATGCCTCGTGATATATAATCTCACAGAGGTGAATAGGCATTGCTCAATGGCGATATGATCAGATATGTAATGATCAATGAAGACAAGATGATTGGTATGGCTCATTCAGTAGGCATAATTACCTCAAAGAGATGCCAATACACGGATACATATCAAGACATAAGGGCAATAGGCTTATTGTATAGCCTTCAGGGCAACTAGCATTTATGCTGCATTGGTCAGCTCAGTGGATTTGACCTATCTCGGTGTTGTACTCAGACCGTGGCCTGCATATTGCATTGAGTACTCTTGACACCTTTAATGATACAATCAGATGATATGTATGAAATATCAGAATGGTTGCCCTTTTCAATGATCATTGGTGGCAGAGGCTATAGTGCTTGCACCGTGTCAATATACAATTCTAGTCTGGATACATGCTAGACTGAATGTATACAATGTCTGGGTCTTCAAAATCAAGCTCATATGTATGTCATGGCTGATGTATGTGTCAACTTAATGGAGTTCTGTATGGTTTGACTGTATACAGTCAGGCTTACCAAAACAAAACAATGATGCAACTTACTTGTTTTATTATTTGTCTTTATTATTTATTTGGTTTTTAGTTGTATTTCTAGCTTACCTTCTTCCCCCCTCAAGGAAGTGTATTGCTAGGCGGTTGTCAAGCGCCGTTCAAATACAACAGAGGTCCGACCTCTATGTGATGACGTGGAAGCTTTCTATGAAGCTGGATAGCAGTTCTCGGGTTGCAGCCCATTGCACCAAAGGTACATTGCAGTTATTGGGATGCAGCCCGAATCCACGTCATCAGCGTGGGTCATATAATGCCCAAGCATGTGGTGTATATATATAACACTACCCTTCAGCGGCGAAGTGGTTTGCTATTACCATCATCGTATGCTGTGGGATATCAAATATATGATCAGAGAGCATGGATATATATATATATGTACCATGTTTGTCAATATCGGAGAGACTATGTCTTCTTTAAAATCCTCATGACTATATGTATAATGGTTCTGATGTCAACACCTTCTCTCTGAGTGATTTATTAATTTCAGATGTAATGTCGTGGCATGAAATATGTCCACGTCATTGGCATGAGTCATGTTGTGTCCATGCATACACGATCTTAGCGCAAGTCACAATACAGTGCCCGAGCATACGCGATTTTAACGTAGGCCACATTGTGCCTCCATTTATTACATCTGAGAATATATGTTACCCATCATTGTGAGTATAGACAGCATTGTGCTGATTGCAATGCTTTCTCTGGTGACTTTTATATCACAGATTATACCAATGTGGTGATCAGTCCAGTGCAATATTTTGTCACCGGAATGTACAGGGATTGTGAATGATTGCAATCCAGCCGGAGGAATAATCTCAACAGCTATTCTGTATTAATGAATGCATCGGAGTTATACTCATTTCGATGATTCGAAACCCATGTCATTTGTGATAATGACAACTCATATGAATATATAGGGTTTTTATTAGAATGCTTTTATGTGATGTCAATATATTATGAACAATTCACTTGCATCTGAGGACAACGGAGTTACGCTTAGAAGGTCTTAAATGGTGGTCTCCCAACAGTTATCAGCTGTTATTCTGGTGCCACATTCTGCCTTCTGCACTGGGACTATATCATCCAGTCTTACAACGATGCACTTGTCCTTCCCACTCTTATGTACGGCTATAGTGCCAAAGTGTATCAGGTGGGACATATACATACATATATATATTATATAACTATCATCTTCTGATCCAGGAAATGCAATTAAGCATGGTATCAGGTTGTATGTTATGTATATAGTTCAGCATTTCAAACTTACTCGAGAATGTAAATGCTGAGCAAAAGTCAACTTATAGTTATTGGGATATAATTTCCCATCCGAGTTTACACTTTATTAGTGATGGTGGATTCAACGTTGTACAGATTTCAACGTTATTTGTGGATGCAGTGATTTTATCAAAAGCAATCCATCAGAAATTACCAGATCGGAATATAAAATGGATGTATGTGTAATCCTATCCACCTTCTTTCCCCCTTGAGGAAGTGTAAACTCATAGGCAGTCAGCTGCTTATATATTCCATAGCATATAGCTTATAGCTTATAGCTTACAGTTTTAGGGTTGTTGCCCAACAGTTCTTGGGTTGTTGCCCGATACATAATCATGTTTGTGTCAAAAACAGCATGATATGTTAATGCTAAATACGAAGTTTTACGAAATAAAACTGGTATTTTAGAGCATATATCGTTACAGTGGCCCTGTTACTCAATACATTGTTTAGGGTGTTACTTGGTATCAGTAACCCTAATACAGGTAAAAAATAAGCAGCATAACGTTTTTGCAAAGATTTTTAAGCAAAACTGCATTTAATACCCATATAAACGTAAAGTGTTTTTTAGGAGGTAGGTTACACCCCTGTTACACACATTTAATTTTAGGGTTGTTACAGGGTGTTACACATGCTGCATAAATCAGGGATCGACATTTGATATATAAACATTCATTTTATCGAAAAAAATCAATCCGAAATTTTCAAAATGTGTTTTACGTACAGCATTTTGAGAGATTTATTGCCATAGCAATAGCGTTACCCATATATATTCAACACCTAATATCTAGGGTGTTACATGAGATATGACATGTGTCATTATGATTTCCTGATACCTTAATAGGTATAAAATCATAATCTCACATAAAATGGGCACACATTTTTCGTTTTGAAATCATGCGTGGAGCATTTTTACCTATTTTACAGCTTTTTCAGCCGTATATATATATATATATATATATCACATCTCAGTGTGTGTGTGAGTTGCAAGCTAAACAAATGCTGCAACTTTCTTCACTTTTGCACATGATATTTTTCATGGCACAATAGTGAATATCTCAAAATTCAACATGTATGGTGAACATGAAATATGGGTTTTTCTGATTGAAACCCATGGAGGCAATTGCACTCTCTGGTGATATAAAGATAAATCAACTGCAAATGGATTCACAGTTGTGTCAGATCCTGAGATATATTTGAATGTACACAACGAGTATATCAAGTGATATCTCTGTGTTCAAATACATCTGGACACTGCTAGATATAATCTGAGCAGTATTTACACAACACCATGTTTGTGTGTGTATGTCCAAAACCTTTGTCAGTTCATTTATGGTTGCTGATCTGAGTTGGTACATGCTAATATGTTCAAAAGAAAGAGTTTTGGAAACTTTTGGCTTGGCACCGCCTTTCCAACAAAGCAGTCCCATGCTCACTTGCGGAGTACTCGAATAGGGCACACGATATCCATGAAGCCCTCAATGCATGTAAGTTTGAATCGGGAGACCCTAAAAACTGCTATGCAATAAGAAGAAGCCTCTTAGATATTTTGGTGGATGACAGAAACCTTGACAAAAACGGCTGTGAACTTTTCTCCAACCCACTAAATGCCCACCCTAGAATTTACTCGAGAAGATGCATACCCACCACTAGAATGAAAAAAGCCCTCAGGCCCTTCTGTTATCATGGGAAAATCGGTTTTGATGGCCTCGCTTGGGATGCCTACGTGGACCCGTTAACAGGCATTGGCAGAATAGTTTACGGAAATCCCCCCTTTGATGGAAAGGATAAGGGCAAATCTTCGGCGGTTATGACTACCTTGGAAATGGGACATAAAGCGGCCAACACTGTACCCGGATTTTCAGGAACATGGATTCTTCCACTGTCTCCCAAAAACCAAAAAAGATGGTTTGATAAAGGATTTAAACTTGTTTTCAGATTCCCGCATAACACTATTCCATTTATCCCACATGGTTATTGGACGGGTGATGACCCCTACGTTCTCCCAGGTGGCGGATGCTATAAGGATGATTTCTCGGATGTCGTTATCATAGCTATAGACAGTGCACCCAGCGATACTCAACCAGCCTTTGACTGGAGGCCTACACAGAAAAAGATTGCTAGATGGTTCCTCAATGTCCTCCCTAAGTCCAGAGTCACGGAGAGGAGACTAGAATACACTGGAGTTAGCCCTGATATTTGGAATGAAGTTCTGAACGAAAGGGACAACGTACTCCCTTCTTCGTTGTGCCCATGGCCCCCTCAAGACCCCCCCTATCATCAGAATGGTGCTGAGCATTATTATGGCGGTCACCATGACACGACAATCACCAACGTAGCTTCTAAGCCCTTCATTAGCACCGTGAAATGGCCCAAAGCACTTACACTCATGGGGTACCTCCCTCCTCTTTTCGGTACTGTCCTCAACACGATAGGTGTTCCCCGTGGCAAGATTAAACCTCTCCTTAAAAAACTTTCAAGAATCTGTAGGCAACACACCAGAAATAGGCGAGACGTGTTTCTGTTAAACACCCCCACCACCTTAAACACTGACCCGCATACAGTTGACATCTCGAGCAGTGAGACCATGACAGAAACAGAAGCTGTGCAGCAATCAAACGACTTTCTTCAAACCCTTTTGCAGTAATTTTCAAAAGTCTTGCAATATAAGGTGGTTCCCCGTCCCCTAGGGGCCCTCCCTCCCTCCTACCACCCCCTCTCCCCACCCGACCCCCTTCCTCAACGTCTCCAAATACCCCCTTAATTCTTCGACTTCCCTCCCCACCGCTCAGATTCAGCCACCCCTCCACTCACCCGGCCATGGCTGCTTCTCCACCTTCTAGAGTTTTTTGCTTAGCACCTAGCTTTTTCTCTAGATGTCACCCTGCTGAAAAGTGGGTTATATTTAACGTACAACAGTGCAAGGTGAGTACTCCTTTGCGAAATCAGGAGAGTCAACCATAACGTGTTTGCATAGACTCACCCCCGTAGGTGATGAAGCACACCATTCGTGCCTTAAAACGCACCCCCTATTGTGCACAGTTAGTTCTGAAGCACAACTTGCACATAGTTTGCCAATAGTGTTTCCACATCGCCTAATGGTAAGCATAGCGCCCGCTACGCAATGGTGGACGCTACGGTGCTCCCTAGTGGCTAATAGTGATAACCAATACAAGAATCGAGCCATGTATGCCATGTTTTTTGCCCGGTGAAATAACACCGATAAGAAAGGTTGCATAATATCGTCGAGTTGCCACCCTGCAACATGGTTAGTGTAGTGAAACAAGGGAAACGACCCAGAGAACAAGTGTCGCTGGCACGGTGAATATCCCCAGTTCCCACGTGAAGGTATAACCCCTCCCCAAGGCATACCCTCCGTGTATTCGAGATACACATAGCGGTTATGAAAGTCCCATATAGGGTTACCGTCACTATCGTCACTCTCCCATAGGTTCACAGTGTCTGTATACTTTAGCCGGAAGCCAGTTTGGGCATACTCGTCGAATACAGTGCCTTTGAAAGCTGTGGGTTGATAGTGGGGGGCCTTATTTTCAAGCAGAACACGCCGGGAGTGTCTATTACAACGGCGCCCACCATTATCACAAGTGAGACAAACCTTCTTAAAGCTTTTTGGAGGCTTCCTCATGATGGCAAGCGGGAACTACAGCGTTTGACCTGCGTGTGCACATTATTTGAACACGAGTCGTGAAAAGGACCACCGGTCATAGCCGGATGACATCAAGAAAACTTATTCTAAATTAACGATGAAAACGGGTTATTCTAAGATTAAGAAAACTTATTCTATATTAATTATTTTTCCCTTTGTGGGCGCGCTATAGTAGAGGGAGTAGCCCCTAGTGTTTTCACTAGCCTGCTTTGCAGGGTTACCGCACTCTCAGGACTTTGTCCCTTCTGCTAGCGTAAATGTTTTATTATTATTATTATTTTGGTACATGCATGTGAGTGATCAGTTCTGAATCAACTGTCATAATGCAATGTAGATTTTGATGTTGCTCCAGCGATAGTAAATATGGCATGGGCAGTGCTCAGCAGTTACCAGCTGCATATTGAGCACTGATACTGCCTTCGGGTCTGGAGATATTCTCCATCCAGCCCTTCAGCATGTTGTTTGATCCTGTCCCATATCTATCGCCATCACTTGACATCCAGCTCGCACATGTGTTAGCTGGATGGTACTATGTATTATGTGTTAATATGATATTTGACCACTACACTTTCAAGTCGCAGTGTGTTGTCAACTTACATAGTAGTGTCAGTGACTTAATATTGTGCATGTACTTACTGATTGAGTACACTTAAGTAAATTGATATAGATTAATCATACAAGTTAGTCTGTATACCACTGGACAGCATATAGCAAGTATGATGCATATCAATATAGTTAGTATACTGTTGTAATCATGTACATCTCATCATAGTGGATGATGAGTTGAATGGTATATTTTCACAAGTGGCTCCGGTGTGTATTCCATCTTGATCAACAGGAGAACAGTTATTCCATCCCAAATCCTCCGTCAGGAATAACTGAGTTAATTCCTGTCTTCATGACCAAGATTGGCACCTTATACCAATTGGATTTCAATTATAGCCTATACTTGCAATGCAGGTATGCTAAATGGTATATTGATGCAAAATCTAGCATGTATGTGATATATGCATGTTGCAGTGTAGTATAGTTGTATTGCTGGATAAACCCCCGGTTCCATGGGGTACAAGCCCATGGTCGGTTAGGCGCGGACAGACAGCCATCAAATCGATCAACAGAACTAAATGATGGTTTCAAGATAAGTCCTTACTTTTTAATCCTTTGCAAATACATCTATGTTACACTGTTGGTATATGCATGTATGCCAGCCGTTATCGTGATCAGGCTGTATATATGTGTGCATGAATGCTAAGTTCATGTGACCAAACTGATTATTATCACAGTGTGATTGAATGCACAAGTTACAGTATGTATAGCAAGTTGCAGTATGTGATAGTGATGATGACCTGTGATTAGTGGCATAAGTGTGATAACTTGTCACTCACTGTCAGCATGTTATTATAATAATGGCAGTATGGTATAGTGATGCATGGTGTATACCACAGTATGTGTGTGAAATGATGATGACATTGCACACTATTTTTGCACAGCATATGTGTGTATACTGATGATTGGTATAGCACACATTATTACTGCGCAGCATCATATGTCCATCTGGTGCAAAATTGTGCGTCCACAAATCATGCGTCCCTACATAAGATAAATTCATCGCAGGTGTGCGTCGCACTGAACGAGCTAAAATCATCGTACGGGCGCGTCGCACTGAACGATTCGTGCGGAACATTTGCGAACATCGCTGTCGCACATCTTTTTCGCACATTATGAATGTGTATGTCGCTGTCGCCGGTGTTTGTCGCATAGTACGAATGCGATTGCGCTGCAAGTAACTTATACATTAGGGCACGCTGATGATTGCGAACAGTGTGACGCTGACATGCATGCTGTAAGCTGCGATCCATTTCTGCGAAAATATACGATCATCGCACATGCTGTCAAATGAGAATTAATCCATCGCGCATCACATGTATGCATACAGCGCCGATGACATTCTGAGCGGATAATTATTCCGCCGATGATTGCGCTTTCGCGTCGCTTCTGCGAACATATGTAAACCTGCGAATCATGTATGCGAGTTCATCATTATTGCTGCGCGCATATGTGCCATTTGCACACCTTCGCGCGCTGTTATCTCTGACGGTGTATATGTGAACAATTGTGATTCTGACGATGTCTCCTCGCGCACTCTCTTCGCTTTTGCAGCGGTATGTGCAGTATATCAAATATTCGTATTTATCCGACTGCGTCGCCAAATATGCTTTGCGCTCCGCAACCTGTAAACACAAAATTATCGATATCTACGCGCTGCACTCACACTAGAGTTCTCGTTCTCGCCTTGACGACGGAATACCACTGATAAGGGCTGAGCTATGCGAGCCCTGTTATAATATTCAATATTATCAATAATCACTGTGCAGTTGAACAGCATACACAAGTGAACAATATAGCGGGTTGTGAGTGCAGTTTCTGAATCCAGAGCTGCTGAAGCACAACGCTTCCTCACTTAAGTACCTACGTCTCCCATCATCTTAGATGGTACCGCCATTGGGTTGTGAACCCGAGACGTAGGTTGAACGACCAGCATTGTGTAAACGACTAGTTCGTTCATGCTGCGCATGCATGTTCCGTGCATGCTAAAGCGAAAGATGGTTCTTGAAGAATCGACAAGATGTATCTTTGCTCTGTCATCTTCGAGTTCGGAGTACGAACTCTCGATGACAGGGATGCCTGATGATGTGACATAATCATCTGGCGACATGTACAGTCATCGTCGACCGTACTGACGACTGTCATAAGTGTATGACGCGACTCGACCTGTACAGTCATGATCGACCATACTGTCGACTGTCATAATAATATATGACATGACATGACATGACATGACATGGTATGACATGTATGACAGGTATGACACGTATGACATGTATGACACATATGTCATCGGTCATAACCCTGACAGTGTACGCACACCGTCCTCGCCCGGTATATGTGCATCGGCAGTGGTGTCCGCATATACATACGCGAGTGTGCGAGCATTCTCCCCGACCGGTATACACTCATCCGGCACACGCGTGTGTGTACGCACACCGTCCTCGCCCGGTATATGTGCATCGGCAGTGGTGTCCGCATATACGTACGCGAGTGTGCGAGCATTCTCCCCGACCGGTATACACGCATCCGTCACATGCGTGTGTGTACGCACACCGTCCTCGCCCGGTATATGTGCATCGACAGCATCCGCGATGGTAGTGTCCGCAGATGCATATACGAGTGCATGCGTACCCTCCCCTACCGGTATACACGCATCCGTCATATGCGTGCGTGTGTGCGTGTGCGCGTGTGCGTGTTGGACAGCGTGTTGAATAACTGTCAACGTGGAGACCCGCCCCTCCATATTCGGGCAAGGGGTTGCTGCGCTGGCCCCTACCGCTGTCGTTGTGACGTAAGATATGTCAGGCGGCTTTGGAGGTGGCAAATCAGCATGATCATTAGTGATCAGCGCTTCTCCCCCCCCTCAAGGTGATGGAGGCACGGCGTTGTTGCTAACGTGTCGTACGACAATGAGCATGCGGAATGCTGCATTCCTCCAGCAACGTCATCATCATCATCATCACCATCATCATCATCAGTTGTCGTTGATAACGTGTCGTACGACAATGAGCATGCGGAATGCTGCATTCCTCCAGCAACGTTAGCATCGGCAGCAATCTCAGCATCGCAACTCCCGAAGTCATCCTCCTCCTCTGGGTCCGGCGACTCCTCAACCGCATCCACCGCAGCCCAGAAGGCATCGTCATCCATAGCCAATGACTCGGATGGAGTTACGGATAATAGCGTCACTCTTTTAGGCGACGCCGCGATATCCGGAGCGGAAATACGTGCTGCTGCTGGATCATCGGGCGAAGACACACACTGAGTCGATGACATTTCAGAGCTGCCATCACGTATCGGCAGCGTCTGCTGCTGTCGTAACCGCTGGTGATGTCGTATGGCGATCCGATGCTGGCGACGATGCTTGGCGTTCAACCACCGCGTGTACGCAGCCAACTCCTCCGTTTGCTGCCGATGCAGTCGTTGACACCGTCGCTTGGCGATCCGTTGCTGGCGCCGATGCTTGGCGATCAAACACCGCGTGTACGCAGCCAACTCCACCGTGCGCTGCTGGTCGTATGCACCAGTGCTCAAGGTCTGTGGATGCAACATACACGGCTGCATTGGTGACACCGGTAACGATACACCGGAATGCACACCCGTACCAGCGAACAAGCCGGTATTCGGACAATACGGCGACAACCCTTGATACAGCGATGCGACCATCCGTGGTTGTTGATGATACGCGTGCGCCGGCAGCTGGTGTTGATGACTCTGCATTCGCAGATTTTGCAAATTCTGCAGTTGCAGGGACAACAATTGCTGTTGTTGCTGCGCCAAAAAACCGGCATTTGGCACGTACGACCCCGCTGAGTACTGAGCGGCATGTACGACATGTCCAGCACCCACAGCATATAACGATGGCACAGACCCGCCGTAGTAACTTGCCGATGGAACGCCGCGCATGGGTGATGCTAATAAACCCGTCGCCGATGCAAACGCTGCCGATGGTCCGATGGTGGAGTTGCTCCCAAACTCGCGTGAAGATATCATCGGCACAGAGCTCTATTGTCGGCACAGGTCTTAACGAAAGTTGTTCTTATGAGAACAAGTCGTGCTTTGGTTGAGGCACGAGTTCTTCGCCCAACGGCGGAAATTGCGAATAGAAATTGACAGTGGAAATACTGTGGGTTGTAGAACGCCAGTACTTAACGAGTGTCGTGAACCACGACCACGCTGATACCAGTTGTTCGGTTGTGAGGACTGAACCAGTCTCACAAGGGTGCAAGTAACACTTACAGAGAATATGGTATTGGGACCATAGGGTGATATTGGAATGCTTTGTATACTGTCGGATATTTCATTTAACTTTAGGTGAACTTTCACTGTTTGAAGTTACAAGACACCAGAGCTCAGTGCCAATGTGTAACTAATTCAAAAACTGACATGAGAGCTTGTTCAGCTCTTTAAGTAGTAACATGTCGACTCGAATTCCCTCAGATCTCATCCGAATTCGACAGTCACAGTGCTCAGTCACTTCATGTTCACATATCCTATGACAGGTCTTGTCATTTGGCCCTTGGGCTGTAGCTGCCAGTCATACAATGATCTCTGCCCTGGATTACTGAATAGTCATAGATCTGATGATGTGGCAAGATCTGGGGCTCTCCTGGTTTCCCTCCAGATCTGTGTGGCTGTTTGAATATAAAATGGTTTCCCCCCATTTCTGGAATGGTTTCCCACCAATTCTCTCAACCTGATCTGCTGTGGTTGCAGATGTTCAAAAAGTCACAAGCTGTCAGTCACCCTTGTCATACCTCGCGGTCATGCTGGTGACTGTCATTGGTGCTGTCACTCGTCATTCTGACACGACTGTCTCTCGTCTGACTCGCGATACACCCTAGTACATTCGCACCAATCACCGAGTGATTGAAGTGCGATGTCATCCCCCTTAGCTTGCAAAACACCCTTTTCACGTTTGCTTGTTCCAGAAAGGTGAGAACGCGGATGGGGGCGATGGTGTGGTCGCAGCACTCGTGGCCGTCAAACTTCTCCCAACCATAAACGATGTTGCTTGTATTGTCCAAGCAAGTAGCATGCACGAAGTCCGTAACTGTATCAACCCCACTATCCACGGAGTCATCGTACTCTCCTAGCCCAACATCAACACAAGCGATCTTGGTAGCCTTCTCCGACTCGATTGCAGTGTGCCTGTCTGCCTGACGCTTGAAACCGGAATCGCTGCTAGGAGTTTCTCATGGTAGTCAAAGTTCTCGTCTAGCCAATATACCAAGATACCGAAAATGGATATGCCACCTTGGGACCATATGTCCCCACCAATACCCCCAAGCCTCAAGATATCTCAGACAACAACCCCTTTAAAGAGGCGACCAAACGCTCCTTGCCCTCGACCCGGGGGGGGGCACCTAAGGGCTTGTTGTCCACAGGGCACAGTATACACAGCGAATCGAGTATAACTGGCAATTTACCGGGTAAAGGATTTTGGCCCTTGGTAATACCGGGTAAAATACCGGTAATAGTTTAAGTGGTATTACCGAGGTAATACTATTCTGGGATTTTTGGCAATAATCAAACCGATCATGGGGCATCACGCACACATTATTATTGGGAGCCATACAAGTGTGCTCCTAGAGGCTTTGATGTATGCGCAATCGATCTAAGAAGGTGGCGAGACCAAATTCGAATGTTGTCGCCACCAAAACGAACAAAAACTACTTTCCAGAAAGTACAGACAGCCGCCCCGATTTTGGGGATTGGTTACATGCTGCACTCTCGGGTGCCGTCACCTGCCGTACAAATGTGCTCCTAGAGGCTTTGATGTATGTGCAATCGATCTATGAAGGTGGCTAGACCAAATTCAAATGTCGTCGCCACCGAAACGAACAAAAACTACTTCTCAGAAAGTACAGACAGCCGCCCCGATTTTCGGGATTGGTAATACCCTTACCCGGTATTACCAATGGTAAAATTTGGTATTTTGGCATGGAGGACGGTCAGAGTGTCCTAAGAAGGGTGAATCCATGACGGATATCTCTCGTGTTGCCACGCAGGGATGTACTCGCGTTGTGAACTGTTTAGACTTCGAGCACGTCTCACCCTCTCACGGAATGGGGATGTTGGAAATCGTCCTGGCGTGACGGCTGAGAAGCCGTCGATTTGATTTTTCCCCATGGTAAAATGGGTAAAATCGATGGTAATACGGGGGTAATACCCGGTAATGCCCATACCCGGTATTACCGATGGTAAAACTTTTTGGTAACGTGCGGTAATACCCCCCTGCACTAGGGTAAGGACTTTTTGGGGCAAAGTAATACTTGGTAAAATACTGGTAATACCTATACCTAGTATTACCTTTGGTAAAATTCGTGCCAGCCATAGAATCGAGTCCACTTTCCCACTCTCTTCGTTCTTGTGGACCTTGAAGTATTTCCACACAGGAGACCTCCTCTTGCCCCCAGCAACTTCGAATCCATCATCTAATAACAAGGACAACCCACAATCCAATAAATATGGCAACGAACAACTAAAAGAGAAGACTGCGTGGCATGATATGCACGTAGAATAGTGGGCACAATCTCCTTTGACACGAATTCACAGAACTTGTTAGAATTTACAGAACGAGAGGGCAAATACGATTTGAAGGCAAGATAGTTTAGTAACTTACCATCGACAACAACTGCCTCTTTTTCATCTGTCTTCTTTTGCTTTTCAGCTGCAGCATCGCTCTCCGCTTTCGCAGCCTCCTCCTTTTTGTGCCCACGAAAAACGCGAATCTCAGTCTCATAGCCCGCCAGATGCTCTATTATAGGTTCCCACGTGTCCTCCCGGTCTGAAAATCTTTCCCATCCTATGAGCCATTGGGTTGTAAACCCCTTCACACGTTCCGCCTTTATTTCTTTCACAAAGTATTCGGTGTTGTCGCTACCAGCAAGATCAAATGGGAACTTGTGTCCGTTTCACTTTTCCCTTGCCTTGAGCGACCAGGGTTACACCAGTGCTACTAGCCCTTTTACTCTGAGACGCTCGCCCACGTTTTCCAATGATCGATGATGATGAACTGAGAACTCTCTCTCTCACCTCTGCAAGAAGACTCCCGACTGTGCACTGTCGACTGGTCTAGTCAATTAGAAGGATCGGTCAAGGTGGTGGTGGCCGGGGTGGGGGGCAATTCGATCCGTGAATGATCGATCCGCCGCATCGGGTTTAACCGGTTTCATATCCTCCGATAAAGGGCTTGGAAAGGGGCATTTCAAGATCGATTTTTGTCTTTTTCAATTTTTGTGATTTGATTCGAAATTCTGGTTTCGATATCGATGTGCGGATTTCGATATCGATATCTAGAACGCAAAGTTGTTATCGATCGATTTCGATTAAACGAAAGTTGTTATCGATCGATTCCGATATGTCAAGTGTAGTTATCGATCGATTCTGATTTATTCATGTCAGTTATCGATCGATAATGATAATTTCGATCATTCAATTTTCGTTATCGATCGATAACAATATTCCGATATATCGATTTATCGGAATATCGGTACAACCGATACCACGCCTTGATGGTAAGGGCCCTGGTAGGAAGGATGGTGTTCCCTCCACAACCCCGCCCCTACCGCCATGGGAACGCCATTCGTCTTATCCCACCTTCGCACAAGGGAAGCTTATGGGAGCCGATTCATGCAAAAGGTCGCCAAAAGAGAACAATCGTGCCGAACCGCGCAAAAAACGCGACTGAATCGGCTGTCGCGGGCTGTCGCGGGCTGTCGCGGGCTGCTCGATGTCGTTTCCAAATGCTCGATGCTGTCGCTTCGTTTCCAAATTTCGGGAGGAGAGAGCAAAATCTCCGCGGGCTTCCACGTGGTGTGCTCGGATTTCCGAAATTGTGAATAGAAAAAAATCGTATAGCATATAACTGTTAAATTATTAGATATGCATTTGCTGATAAAATAATTTAAGAACGACAACGTTGGTATACTTTCTAGAATTATATATCGTAAAGGCTCTCAGCGCGCGGGGCGAGCAATTTCCCCGCGCGATACAGTGTTAAGAAACGATTCGGCTGATTTACTGTGGACAGACGGCCGTAAAAATGTCGAACAGCATCGAGGATTTGGAAACAGAGCTCAAAAGTTATGATAGTGACGTGGCAAGAAATAGCATTCGGGTCTGAGCGAGCAGTGCGACCGTAGGATCAGTCGAAGACGAGCGAGCGACAAGCTAGTTATAGCTGCCACGTCAGACGAGGCGCAGTCCAGAGCATATACGTCTGACGTGGCAGCTATAACTACCTCTTATTGGGTACACGATCAAATAAATGCACAGGAGCGTGGGATCGAACGATCTGCCCATCGTGTCCGTGAACGCAGTGATGACAGTCGGGCCAAAACCATGATTTACAAAGTAGCCACTAAACTTCTCATAAGTAATTTGGCCAGGTTCCAAATCATATAAATTTAAATAAGGGACAGGGTACGGGCGCTGGGAACTCGTCCTTCTTGCATGATGACACATGATGACTGCATGTCACGGCTGCGACCACAATGAACGTCGCCGGCAGCAGACGGTGAACACATGTCACATCGACATCGCGGACACCATTGCCGCTGCCGATGCCGTTGCGTGACTGCTTACTCGTTACTGTGACACTCGTTCTTCGTTGACCCATCCCAATCCGCAATTGCATCGTAAAATTCTTCAGGCTACAGTACGCAATTTCTTCAACGTTCCGCCGCCTCATGGGGCGAACGGTGCTGTGACTGCTGTGATACACGCAGGGATTTCCAAAGTGCTCGGCTACTTTTATTTTTCAGTTCGCTTATCATAATGTGTAAACTTATGATACTATGTGTGCGCAGGTCATGTCGCAGGTATCCGATTGCGAGGAGGGACGCGCGCTCTTGAGATGTGGAAGTCGAGGTTGGCGAATGCCAACCTTGCTTGGGATGAAACCCAACCATATCGAACTTATCGCATATATTTCACGTTTGCATCCTTGGCATCTATGCAAAGTATGAGGAGCATTGAGTGGACATAAGTCTTAGGCTGTTTTGGTTTTGGGTTCATGGCGCATTCTTGACCTCTTGGGGTGTGGAAGTCGAGGTTGGTCTAAACCAACCTTGCTTGGGATGAAACCCAACCACATCGAACTTATCTCATCGGTACATTTTTCTCAGTGAACCTGTAAGGTTTGAGCCTCAAACGGCTAGGACAAGTTCGTAGGCTGATTTTGTTTTCCATGATTTATTACGACCCCAAAAAACAAAATCAGCCATCGCCTTAACGTTCTCGAAAGACCTTCAAACTTGTAATATATATTACTTAACTAAGATAGGTGCGATAAGATAATCCGATGTGATTGGGTTTCATCCCAAGCAAGGTTGGTTTAGACCAACCTCGACTTCCACACCCCAAGGGGTCGCGAATGCGCCATGAACCAAAAACCAAAACAGCCTAGGACTTATGCTCACTCAATGCTCCTCATACTTTGCATAGTCACGGGGGACTAGATATACCGTACTGCCCCCTGTATGACATTCCTCGATGCATGTGACAGATGACTGCATTATTATTCGGCTCGAGACCGCGAGTCATAGCGACAGAGACCGCGAGTCACAGCGATAGTGACTGCGAGCCACGTGTTAGAGTACTCGAGCATCACCATAGCCGTACTCGTACAGACTTACACAGCGCACGTAGCATAAGCTACTTAGACTCTCAGACTCTCATATGTGATATCTTTTACAGACATATTATCACCGTTTGAGCCTCATATTTATGCGTACAGCGATAGTATTAAAACACGGATATATAGAATATTCTACCCTATATGTGTTTCATACTATCTATTAGGTTATGTTAGACCACGACGCACCACTGCAATCTCTGATGAAACAACAAATTTCAAATTAACCGCCAAAAGCACATCGAACTGGCAGTCAGCGAGAATGTTTGAAAATTGCGACTTGCTTTTACACTAACCCTCCGCAGGTCGGGCCGGTTTCAATTTTAACTCGCCGAAACCTTTTATGATTGGGAATTCTTTTACGATTGCCCTCTCGGCCTTTCATTTAACTTCAATGTTGAAACGCGACCGTTAATTATCACATCGCTCTGCCAAAATTTGAGGGACGCCTTAGATTTTAGGTAAATTACGAGCATTTACCGCGGAAGCGCTGGCCAATTTTTTGAAAATTAACAAAACTTAGAGAAAATCTTCATCTCAACCCCTAGGAGAACGTCTTGCGCAACATCGTCGCCTTCACCGCCACCAACGGTCCGAAGGTCTACCATGTCAACGTTCACACCAACAACAACTCCGGGATCCCAACCGCCAACACAAGAGCGTCAACAACATGCTCAACGACGTTTATTTACTTCACGTCAACCTCTTCCGCCATCTCCAACAAACGAAGAAATCTCCATCACGACCAACGCCCTTCTTCAAGATGTTCATGCACTCAGCGCCACTGTCGCTGAGCTCTCCACCACCGTCACCTCGCTTGTAGTAGCATTTCAGCGTTCATCTGCCCAGTCCGACGAGATCCACGAGAATTACGTCACGAAGGAAGAACTCAACGACGTCAATCAACTCAACGAGACCATCCTCGACGACTTAATCAAAGTCCGCGACGAATGCGTCAACGTCACCTCTCTGGCTCGCACTGTTGCGAGTAGAACTACTTCATCTTCGACGCCATCTTCAGTCGTAATTACTTCGGACAAGATGTTCGACGCCACCAAGGAATTGGAGACTATTCCAGAGGTTACGCCATTGCAACATCGAGATGGGCAACCACTTCCTCCAACCAAGATCAAGCACATCATGGACGACAACTCCAGCGCCTTCAACACCCGCTCCACCACTCCTGACGTCACTCCGCTCCTGAAGCAGTTGAAGACCGCCTATTATGCCCTCACGGACATTCACGAGCGACAACAACAACGTGAACTCCAATTGAACTTCCTCACCGCGGGCGGCGACATTGTGTTCAAGAAGTTCTGTGAGGCCCTGACCCGTGTGCTCACCGCCACCCGACCTGGACACGCCCCAGCACTACTTAACCTTCAACACCGACTGAAGGACGAGCCCTACGACGGTATCTCCAATGGCCTTCTAGCTCAACTTCTACTTGCGGCCACTTGTGGCAACACACAAATTGTGTTGTCACAAATTGTGAAGGACTCCCCCCAGGCTCAGGTGGACGGCAGACTGCTTCTACTGCACGTGCACTGCCGCCTGATCACCTACCCCCCCTCCACGGACCACTCCAACCTCACCAAGGCCAAGGCCCTCCGAATCTCTGAGTCCGAGGACCCCGGCTTGAAACTGAACACCTTCGCCACCCTCATCGGCAGCCACAGGCAACTTCACCCCGCCTTCTCTGGACAGCAGGAGCAGGAGGTCCTCATCGACATCTTACGGGCCTCCCAGGACACGGCCGAGCACCTCTTTGACATCCCCCTGTACTTCGATGTCATCCGCACCTACGAGGAGAACAACCGCATGACCTCCTCTGGCTTCCCCGGTGGTCTTCAGAAGTTCATTGAGGCCATCGGTAATGTGTGGTACACCCGGGGCTCTGCCCACCATTCCCAGCTCCCTGGCTCTTCATCCCGCCCCCGAGCTGCCTCCATGACGGGGGAAGTCCGTGAGGGAGGGCGGGGCTCGGCTGACACCACCAAGCCGAGAGAGAAGCACCCTAACGGCAAGGGCGGCAAGGGGGGCAAAGGTGGCAAGGGTACGCACCCTCGGGCCACCACACCACCTCCATCCAGGCCCCGCTCACCACTACGGGGCGGCACCAGATCTGCCTTCATTGAGCACGAGAGGGCCCTGTACAAGGCCTCCAAGCTCAAGCACGCCGGCTCCACCAACAAGGACTCCACCCCCTCTGGCACCTGGGACAACTTCAAGTTCACCCCCTCCGACCCCAGTGACAAGTCCATCGGCCACCCCTGCCGCTCCTGCAAGTACAAGTACAACAAGACCGTCACCCACTCCCTCGGCAGGTTCGGCTGCCCCTGCACACTGGCTGAGAAGGCCGACATGTGGGTCAAAGCCGGCCCCCCTCCATCTGTGAACCATGTCTCTGCCCCCCGTCCCTCCACACCCGCACCCCTGCCACCCCCACCGCACCCCCTGCCACCCCCACCTCACCCCACCGACAAGGCATCAGCCGCACTGCATCCGAGCGAGCGGCAAACTCGGGAGGTTGCACAGCTCAGAGCAGCCACCCCTTCCGCCACCCCCCTCCCGCTCTGAGTTTCACCATCCAGCTAAGGCAGTCAGCTTCCAGGCAGACCAGGAGGATGATGAGACTGAGTGGCCCGCCCTCACCAGTAAGCCCTGGATCAGTTCTCTGGCCCCTCACCTCACCCACCTCCCTCGGCTTCGGTCAACCACTTCTCCCCCAATCCCTTCAGCTCTCTCTCCCCCTCCGCCTCTCCACCCGACACCCAGTTCTCCTTCCCCCAGCTGGAGCCCCCCGCCCTCCTCGCCTTCAGGTACTTTGACACCGTCACGGCTACTGACTTGAGGGAGGACCCGGACCACGAGGACCCGGCTTGGGAGAAGACAAAGCGGCAGAGGAAGCGGGACAAGGAGAAGCAGAAGAAGGCCAGGCAGCAGCAGCAGAAGCTTGAGCGGCAGCACCAGGTAGCTGAGTCACTGGCTTCAGCCAACAGCACCGCCACCGCCCCAGTCCAGACAGACATCACCGTGGACTGCAACACCCAGTGCCCTGTGCCCTACCTGACTGACCTCCTGACCGGCAGCACCTCAGTGGCCTCCACCATCTCCGAGGACACTCTGGACACTGCCACCACCCCTCCCACCTCCACCACTCCCCTCCCACCACCATCACCACCCCCCGACTGCCACCAGCCTGAGCCTCGGGCCATTGGTATCCCCCCAGCCACCACAATTGCACCTGACACTGCATGCATCCATATTGCAGTGCCTGGGATGGGGATGCATTGGGAGGGCACGCATACGGACCCGGTTCACACTGCTGCCGTACACACCGCCACACCACAGCCTGGCTGTAACACTCCCTCGGTCACACGCACCCTAGTAGCCATTGCCATGCACTGGTTCTCTTTCACGGTTGCTGTGCTCCTCACACTTTTGCACATAACACTGACATACACATTCCATATGTCACCTCGGCCGGCTATCACCATCTCACAGCCGGCCTATGCCAGTGCCTCGGCACCGGCCAATGCCTCACCTCAGCCAGCCTCCGGTGGTGCCACGGCACCGGCTACTGCCTCCACACAGCCAGCCTCCGGTGGTGCCACGGCACCGGCTACTGCCTCACCTCAGCCGGCCCTCGGTGGTGCCACGGCACCGGCTACTGCCTCACCTCAGCCGACCTCCGGTGGTGCCACGGCACCGGCTACTGCCTCACCTCAGCCGGCCTCCGCCAGTGCTACGGCACCGGCCAACCACACACCACATTTGCCCTCCGGTGGTGTCACCGCAGCTCCCACCACACTCTGTGAGCCTGCAGCTGCCTCCACACCGCCCCTGGGACACAGTGCCGATGAGGCGCTTGTGGGCACGCCCACCGATCACACCGTCTGTACTGACGGTGCAACCACCGCTGACACCCCTACATCTCTCAGCACAGCTCTCGGGGCCGACACTACAGTGGCCTCCGAGCAACCGCCTACACTCGGTGCCCCTGACAGCTCCCTAGCCCCCTTGGAGTGTACATACCCCGGGCTTGAGAGTATTGGCCGGTGGGCCGATGTCTCCGACTCAGGCTCCGAGTCAGACACCGAGGGCTATCCGCCCCAACACACACCTCCTCCTCCTCCTCCTCCAGTATCCGACACTGACGGTACGGTGCCTGCTCAGCCCACTGCCGATAGGGCAACTACACGGGCTACAGCGGGCACCCTGCCTGCATTGGTGGACACTGACCGGCTGGCTGCTACCTCAGACACACACATGCAGCCCCCGGTCCCGTCCACAGTGCAGGCCTGTGCCGTCACACCGGATTTCCACTTCCCTCCTATCCCTGAATCTCAGGAGGACACCTCGGAAACCACTACTAAGTGGAAGCAGTTCATGGCAGACACCTCGATCCGCACTGACACACCTCGGCCACGGCCAAATAGCTCACACTCCCCAGAGCACTCTCAGTGGGATTTCTCAGTTATGCCATCTCCCTCCTTCCAGCAGCTTAATCAGTTCCTTGAGAACTACAGCCGAACACACCCCTCATATTGCACCGGAGACTCTGAGGATGATTGGGCCCAGTTTGAGGTCTTTGATGACCACCATTTGGGCCCCTGGGATCAGTATTGAGGTCTACGACCCTGCGGTTGCAGCGCCGTGGGGAGAGACCTCAGCTGCACCGACAGTGCCCCGCACTGTCCCCACGGCACACCGGTCTTCCTCCCCCTGCTTGGGAAAGGCCGCCGTGCCTCCAACACGCACGGACACCTCCTTGTAGATTCAGGAGCCTCACATCTCCTCCTGAACAACAGGGAGCTCTTCACTGAGTTGTCCCCGTGCACCTCCAGCATGACCACAGCCTCGGATCAGCATTACAAGCCTCACAGTGTCGGCACAGCCTCCATTGATTTCCAGTACACCGACGGCACTTGGATCACACTCCCCTTTCTCCAAGCCTTCTATGATCCAAATGCCCCAAACCTCCTCTCAGTCCGCCAGATGCTCAGACACGGGGCCCGCTCCCCTGACTTCATCGACCTCACATGGCACCACGGTGCTTCTCTCTTTGACCTCTATGACACTGGCAGAGACTATGTTGTACACCCCAGCAGCTGGCGAGCCACCCCATCTGCCCACTCCATAGCACAGAGGAGACCCCTCCTGCAGCCTGCCCCTTCGGAGCTTGCAGAGAAGGGCACAGTCGACTGGATGGTTGCTAGGTCCGCCTACAGAGAGTTTGCTCAGCACAGTCCACATGGCTATTGTGACACAGACCTCTACACGGACGGCATCCCCTACCCACGGGGTAACACACAGTTCCAGCACTACTACTCCCTCGAGGACCCCGCT
Source organism: Cymbomonas tetramitiformis (assembly GCA_001247695.2). NCBI lineage: Eukaryota > Viridiplantae > Chlorophyta > Pyramimonadophyceae > Pyramimonadales > Pyramimonadaceae > Cymbomonas > Cymbomonas tetramitiformis. The sequence goes on from LGRX02021300.1 coordinate 47,835, forward strand.
GAGGATCATGTCTGGTGCGGGCGCTCTTTCTGGGCCAACCCGCCCTTCATCAACTCCATCATCCAAAGGATGTTGATGAAGATGCTAGAGGACTTCTGGTTAGACCCTAATAACACCTCATACACGGTGTGTCTTCGGAAGTCACCATCTGCAGCCTGGTGGCCACTCACCTATCACTTTCAGGAGATAGCCACCATCCCAGCAGGCACACCCGGCTTCTTCTCCCGCCCTCGAGCTGGTACCTACTCCCCCCAGGACCTCACAGATGCAGGAGAGGAGGGCGGTGCTGACCGTGTCTTCATCCAGGGGGCCCCGTTCGACACCATCATCCTTTTCAAGGATGCCACCACAGTCCCCAGGATTGACCCTCATCAGTACCTCCATGCCTGTCTGGGCCACTACTCACACCAGTACATTGCTCACCTCTTCTCACAGGGGCTTCAGTTTGCAGTGCCCAGACGACACCTCTCCATGAAGACACTCAGGACTATCCTGTCAGGCTACGGGTGTGCTCATTGCAACACCTGGAATGCCAAGCGCCCAGGACCCTTTAATGTATTTGACAGAGCCAACCGCAGACCACCTCCGGCTTTGCCATCCAGCCACCGGCCTGTCAAATGGGAACAGTCCAAGCCATTTCAGCACATATTTGCTGACATTTGGGGCCCATGCAAACCCCCTGGCTACGACGAGTCAGTCTTCATCAGTGCCTTTAAGTGCCCCGTCACTAAAAAGGCCTTCGGGTATGCCTCACCTTCTAAGGGAGGCCAACACTTCCACCTCCAGACTGTCCTTGATGACATTCAGTCCCACGGCTTCACACCAGAGACCATCACATTCCACACAGACTGTGCCACAGAGTACACATCGGAGGAGATGAAGACACTCCTCCGACAGTACCGCATGCGTCATGAGACCGGTCCGCCATACATGCACGAGTTCCAGGCTCAGATTGAGGTGCTCTGGAGAGACATGCAGAAGATCATGAACAGCACCATGCGCACATATGATGCCCCGCTGTACACATGGCCTCTTGCTGCACTCCATGCCATTAACACAGTCCTCAATGTTATGCCTAACAGGCACATTGGAATGGACACGCCTCACCTCAGATACACCGGCCGTCACTTCGACTACACCGAGCTCCGGCCCTTCTGGTCCGAGTGCAATGTCTGGCAGGACCCCGCACAGCGCTCTAAGGCAGGAGCTAAAGCTGACACTTCGGCTAAGCTACAGCCTAAGAGCAAGCCCTACCGCTATGTCGGGAATCTCACACCTGGCAACTATCTATGCCTTGACACAGTGAAAGGAAAACTCAAGGCTCTCTCTAGGCCTACGTTTGTCACTGACCCTGCTCTCATGGCTAAGACACTTGCCAACACACACAACACTCTGGTTGATCCCGCCTCCACAGCTATCTTCACAAAGAAGCTGTACCCCATCCGACGCCCCGCAGCCCTCTCCTCCCCCGACATCCTCGAGCTTGCATGCAGCACTCACGAGTCAGAGACCTTTGCCTATGTCAAGGTCCAGTGTGCTAAACTCAGGCATCCAGTCTGGGTCAAGCTCATACACTATCTCCAGCAGGCCAAACGCCACTATGCCACTCTCATCAGCTTTCTCAAGCACAGACACAAACATGGGGCACCTAATGTCTTTTACCCGTGTTTTGCTATGTGCTCGGCTAAGCCAGTTGACCGACAGAAGTATCACCCTGCAGTCATCGTGTCTGTAGACCATAAGCCTCAGGTCCAGCACAGATACCAGGTGTACTTCGACTCTGCTGACTCACACTCCACCCAGTATGCAGACACCGATGCTGTCATCATCTCCCCAGACCAGAAGGCCATGCTCCTTGCCCTCAGGGACGCAGACTCGGACCCCGCAGACTTCCCGAGTGATGCCTTCATGGACGAGCCAGACCCTGCCACATACAGACAGGCTCGGCTCAGCCCTAATTGGAGACAGTGGCACAAAGCCATTCAGTCAGAAATTGACGGCATACTTCAGCCAGACAGGGCCGATCCAGTCACCGCCTTCCCTCCAGGCTCCACCGTCCTCCCCAGTAAGTTTGTCTTTAAGCTCAAGAAGCTGACAGACGGCTCCCTTGACAAGTTCAAGGCCAGATGCACCACCAGAGGAGACATGGACCGTACCTTATATGAGGAGGCGGAGACCTTTGCCCCTACACCTCAGCTCACCACCTTCAGACTCCTACTAGCGCTCTGCCTGAAACACAGACTCATGCCATACCACTATGATGTCTCTCAGGCTTTCCTCCAGGCTCTAATACCCGAGGATGAGCGGTACTATGTCAGGTTTCCGAAGGGGTACATTCATCCCAAAGGATATGTAGGTGCCTATATGAAGAAGGCACTCTACGGACATCGGACCTCAGGCAGACTCTGGTCAGAGACCGCACACAGATTCATGACAGACCGCTACCCTACACTCAGCAGGTCCACATATGACGAGTGCCTATACATCGGCTGGATTGACACTCAGCTCTTCATAGTCCTCATCTATGTTGATGACTTCATTGTGGCTTGTGCCGATGAGCTGTCCAGAGCCCGCTTTCACACTGACATCATGTCCACATTTCAGGCCACCTACTCTGGTGTCCTCAACCAGTTCCTCCAGCTCAGAGTTGATGTTCAGACTGAGACACTTCCTACAGGAGAGTCATACCCGACCAGGATTGAGCTTTCACACGAGCGGAGCATCACAGATCTGTGTGCTAAGTTCAGCATAGACACGGATAAGCAGCCACCTCGATCACCGATGACAGAGGGTCTCTCCCTCCCCATTCCCTCACCTGATACCATTGACAGGTCCATTGAGACACCCCTCAGATCCTTGATCTACTCTCTGCTCTGGTTAGCCAGGACAGTCAGACCCGACATATATTACCACGTCACATATCTGGCTCAGTTCTGCCACCAGCCCACAGTTGAAGCCCTCACCGCTGCCAAACGGATTCTACACTATGCCTATTCCACCAGGGACTACACACTTGCAATGGCTATTGACTCTGCAGCACCCCAGCTCACCGCATTTTGTGACTCAGACCATGCAGGAGACACTGCCACACGGAACTCAGTTTCCGGCTACTGTCTCTACTTTCACGGTATGCTCATTGACTGGTGGTCAAAGAAGCAGAAGTCATGCACTGCCCTTCACTCTACAGAGGCAGAGTATGTTGCCATGTCAGAGGCATGCACCTCCGCCCTGGCCATCTATAACACACTGACAGAGTTCTTTCCCTCGGATGAGCTCATCACCATCAATGTAGACAACTCAGCAGTTCAGACTCTAGTCACTCAGCGGGCACTCTCTTCTAAGCTCAAACACATTGCGGTTCGGTACCACGCGGTTAGGAACTGGTGTCAGGGGCCCCTCAGGAAGTTTACACCGGTCTGGATTCCGACTGATGACAATCAGTCTGACATTTTCACAAAAGCCCTCCCCATCACCAAACACGGGGTTCCCATTATTGACAAGTTCACTGCCCGCCTATTGGATATTAAGGACCGGCGTGTTAAGCTGGTTGAGAAGCTACGAGCAGCTGAAGCACAGCAGCTACATGCCCAGCAGCAACAACTACAACAACAGCAACGACAGGATGAGATTGTCCTAGCATCACTGCAGCGGCAGAACTTGATAGGGTGACCCGAGGCGAGGGAAGGTGGGCCTCTGCGAGCATGTCTATTTCTAAAGACCCGGAGGCACCAATAGGACCAGTTCTTGCCAATGCAAATGCCTGATATATGCTTGCTCCGTTCTTCGAGTATTATGATATTTGCTTGTCTTACATTACCATGCCACTGCCACACACATCCACAGAATGTGGTGGTGTCACGGGGGACTAGATATACCGTACTGCCCCCTGTATGACATTCCTCGATGCATGTGACAGATGACTGCATTATTATTCGGCTCGAGACCGCGAGTCATAGCGACAGAGACCGCGAGTCACAGCGATAGTGACTGCGAGCCACGTGTTAGAGTACTCGATACCGGAATATCCTAGTTCACTAGATATCAGAGGGTCCCGAACTGTGTGGATAAACTGTCATCAGATAATAAAACCCTAAGCTAGATATACCCGGAACGGTCTCGCAACGGTCTCGGATACTAGCCTACCTGTGACACAGCGTGTGTCATAGCACGAACCTATAGATCAGTCAGCGGTCCAGTGTTGGTCCTAGGGGTCTGTCATAGGGGCCTGCACCGGGACTCCCAGTCAGGGCTGCCTATACAGATTCCAGCACACCACCCCAGCACTGTGGGTGGTGACTGTCTAGGAGAGTCAGAATGTTAAGATAAGTTAGGGTAGGAGCTAGGGTGACAAACCTAACTGCTAATTCAACTGTGCAATTCTGATACACAAATTGAAACCCTCTAACCAGCACAAGAGAAACCATACAGGCAATGCAAGTCCTGCTAAACTACTGAAAAGCTCTGTGCCAGTAAGTCAGATTGAAGAATTCAAAGGTGTCAAAGCAAAAGCATAAACCAGATTGAAGACCATGTTGAGGTCAAAGCACATCTCAGCACACCACCATGAAAGTGGTGTACTGCCAGAACCAGAAACATAACTACTCGGGGTCAATGGCCAGAGGAGCACCGCCACCACAACGAGCACTGTAGTAGTCCGCAGTAGCACGGCGGAGTAACACAGGGCTGCCAAAGTGCAAGGTGTCGGTCACTGAGAAATCATTCGCCAGAGAATTTGACGGAGTCGGTGTTGTTGATTCGTCGATCACGGGAGGCTGCACCGCACCGGGGTGCTGCCAAGTACTGCCCGACGGTGGCGCCTCGTCATCCGAAGACGATGCCGGCGACAACGGAGGACCGTCCTCAAATAAGATGCCAGGCGGCGGCGGCCCGGGATGCCACGGCACCGGAGCCATATAGAGGCCCTGCCGCCTCTGTACCCGCCGGTGGAGACGAGGCGGGATGGCACATGGCACCGTGACAAGCGGTGACTCCTCACTCCTGCACAGCACAGGCTGCCGCGCAGCCCGACCCGATACCTGCACAGGGTCGATGTCGTTGGCCACCGTATAGGTGGCAGCTCCTACCCCCATGACAGAGATCAAGAGAACGAAGGAAAGAAGGAAGGGCATCCCCCACAAGCCCGCGTGGGCGGGGAAGCCCCACGGAGGCTTTCCGCAGCCGTGGCTGCGGGGAGTACCGTCATGCCAATCTCCCAGAGCACCATCAGAGTGAGGCGCTCGGGCCGCGGGCGTCGACGAGTGATTTGCCGAGATGGCCGAAGCCCGCGGCTTCACGACGAAGCTGCCGTCAGCGAGGTCCTCGTAATCGTCCGTGTCGTAACCCGTGAGATCAACCGGTCCGATGGCGGCGTGGTTCACGGTCTGAACGAACCCAGCGAACTCACCGTCCGCGTCCGCCGTGGTGGTCACCCGCGCCGATTGAAGTGGCGCGGGCTTCACATCTTCTCCCTGCGAGACAGGCATAGCAGGGGCCGGCACGGCGGATACCGATGCCGCCGCACCACCTGCCGGAACCTGCTCCTCCGGTGTGGCCACCGCTGCGGCGGGTACGCACACCAGAGCCGAAGCCCCCTGCCCGTTGCCGGCAGGAGGCGGGAAAGACGCGTGAGTGTAATGCACCTGCGGGTTGGCCGCGGAGTGAACCTCCGCGGCAAGATCGTCAAGCCGGCGGAGAATGTCATCCCCCTCGGAAGCCGGCTGCTGCTCCACGGCGAAGCCGTAGGCGGACACGTCGATGCCGCCGACCGCTCCCGCACAAAGCACAGCGGGCGGCCCGTACGCGGCTGCCGCACGCGCGAAGGACTCCGCCCCGTCATCCGCCGCCTGCTGGAACAACGCACACATGGCGAGTGCGTGCACCCCCTCTGCGTCCTCCTCGTCGATGGGAACGCAAAATGCCGCGGCAGAGGTGGGCGGGTGTTGGCGCCCGCCCAACGGGCAGTCGCGGTAAAAGTGATACGCCTCACCTTTTCCCGCCTTCTTGCATCTACCGCAGAACGGCTTCGCTCGTTGATCGTCGCGGTCGAATCCCACCGGTGGGGTTTTGTGGGTCCCCACACGGAACCCACGCGGCTGCTGCCCCCGCTGCTGCTGCTGCCGCTGCTGCACCCGCTCCCGTTGCTGCCGCACAACCGGAGCGGCCTCACCTTGCTGCCGCTGCACGAGCTCCTTCAGCTCCGTGATCTTCTGCAGCAGTGCGTCGTACTCGCTGCTAGACAGGTGCGCGGAGATGCCGTCCGCGCCCGAAGCCGCCTTCCCCCCGCCCGTCTGCGCCCAAGCCTGGTAAATCTCCACAACCATGGAACGGAGCGAAACCAGTGACACATGAGCCAAGTCAGCGGTCATGGGATAGCGGACCTTCACCGCAGCGTAGAAGGTCGGGTCGAGTCGGGTGTAGAGGCTCAATTTCCTCGTGGCTTCGGTCGGTGTCCAGTCGGAAGCTCGGTTATCCCGCACTAAACGTTGTTCCTTAGCCAAGATCGGCTGCGGGTCAACGTCCGCGGGATAACGCAACGCGGCGTGCTCCTCCTGCTGTGACTCTCGTAGTGCCACCGGCACGCAGCCCTTGATAACGTCAACGAGAGCTCGCCGTCCATCTCGGTCAGTCGAAGAATCCGTACCAGTGAGCCAGACGTAGGCGTTGCTGTGCTTCTCCACCACGAGAGCCAGAACGTCGTACAAGAGGCCATTCACCTTGTTGACCACCGGAGCCCGAGGGTCGTCGAGGTCAAAGGCACACAGTTCCAGTCCGGCCGACTGAAACTCCGTACGCAGCTGCACCACCAGGTCGGACAGAAGGCCAGCGTCGTCCGTACCGCGAAAATGATGTTTCTTGTCACCAAGAATATCCTCACGGATACTCTTGGCCCAAGCCCGATGGAGTCGCGCCTTGTAGATCTCGTCGACGAGCTTGGACTGCTCCTGCAGGTAACGCCTGACGGCAACGTCCTCGTCTACGTTTGATGCAGGGTTGGGGGTAGGAACAAAAGGCGTAGCCGCTGTCGGCGTGTTCCGCACCCCGTCGATCAACCTCAAAGAGGCATCGATGTCACTGTCCCTCGTGAGAGACTTCTTGGATCTCGTGAGTACTCCCATCTCTAGAAATGCCTGAGGGGAGGCGGTACGCTGTAACACGTTTGGGTAGGGTCGCGGAGAAAATGTGACGTCACAGACATGGAAAGAGCGGTCGGGCCATGCTAGCGAGGGGCGAAGGAAGATGTCGTCGAAGTCAAAGGTGCCAAGGTCACCAGCCCAAAATACGGTAGCAGGCAGGATCAGAGCGAGCAGAAAACCGTGGATAATGGACATTGCGACGACGAAACCCAATCCAAGCCGGCACCCCATAGCTGCGGCCCAAAGTCGCTCACCGCAAGCCGCTCATCTCATAATCTCCACTAATGCCCAAACGCGCAAACGCGCACCACCTCTCCGAGCGGCCGTTTAGCCAATCATGGCCAAACTAGCAAGTGGAATAAAGCGTGGATGGGGCCACGACCTACCGGAATATCCTAGTTCACTAGATATCAGAGGGTCCCGAACTGTGTGGATAAACTGTCATAAGATAATAAACCCTAAGCTAGATATACCCGGAACGGTCTCGCAACGGTCTCGGATACTAGCCTACCTGTGACACAGCGTGTGTCATAGCACGAACCTATAGATCAGTCAGCGGTCCAGTGTTGGTCCTAGGGGTCTGTCATAGGGGCCTGCACCGGGACTCCCAGTCAGGGCTGCCTATACAGATTCCAGCACTCGAGCATCACCATAGCCGTACTCGTACAGACTTACACAGCGCACGTAGCATAAGCTACTTAGACTCTCAGACTCTCATATGTGATATCTTTTACAGACATATTATCACCGTTTGAGCCTCATATTTATGCGTACAGCGATAGTATTAAAACACGGATATATAGAATATTCTACCCTATATGTGTTTCATACTATCTATTACATAGATGCCAAGGATGCAAACGTGAAATGTGTATATCTTAATGCGATACGTTCGATATGGTTGGGTTTCATCCCAAGCAAGGTTGGCATTCGCCAACCTCGACTTCCACATCTCAAGAGCGCGCGTCCCTCCTCGCCATCGGATACCTGCGACATGACCTGCGCACACATAGTATCATAAGTTTACACATTATGATAAGCGAACTGAAAAATAAAAGTAGCCGAGCACTTTGGAAATCCCTGCGTGTATCACAGCAGTCACAGCACCGTTCGCCCCATGAGGCGGCGGAACGTTGAAGAAATTGCGTACTGTACCTGAAGAATTTTACGATGCAATTGCGGATTGGGATGGGTCAACGAAGAACGAGTGTCACAGTAACGAGTAAGCAGTCACGCAACGGCATCGGCAGCGGCAATGGTGTCCGCGATGTCGATGTGACATGTGTTCACCGTCTGCTGCCGGCGACGTTCATTGTGGTCGCAGCCGTGACATGCAGTCATCATGTGTCATCATGCAAGAAGGACGAGTTCCCAGCGCCCGTACCCTGTCCCTTTAAATAAAGGAGCAGAGGTGCCGGGGCCGATTTCGGATTTGGGCCATCCGTGATAATAATTATTAATAGATAATAAAAATAATAGTCATCATTTCATTTGCCGACGTGTACAACTTTCTACTTTCAACTTTGCTTGATTCACACGACAAGCGACAGTGGACACGACACGACGACGCGACGCGACGGTAACGGTAGAGCTCTACTGTACAGTGTGTACACACGTGACACACGCCCTCGACTGCGATGCTAAACAGCCGACGGAGTGTCAACCGAAATTCGGAACGTGGCGAGGATCTGGCGATCGGGTGAAGTGCCACCCACGCCAGGCACTCACCGCGCGCCGCGCCGTCACAATCGAATGGAACTGTTTTCATTCCCGTTCTCATTGGCGGGTCTGTTTGTGTCTGTTCAAATCATTATAGGGTTGCTACACCATATCTTTCTCCGCTTGACGTCAAGCGAAGGAAGACTACAGTATAGACTTTGTCAGATTCGAGATTGTCACACGACAGTCTTGAGGCTAGAGGTCTAGAGCGAAGAGCCTACAGTATCACAATCATCCCTACTAGTACTTCAACTTGTCGTTCGGTTGTCTTGTGTCACTATCAACTAACTACTGTACGCGAGAGGGGAGGAGCAATTGAAATTTCGAGTTAGGTTGTAACACTAGAGCAGCTCTACGACTAGCTAGACAGTGTCACTTGACTGACAAAACAGTCGGACTAGTTTGCACTTCGTTGAAGTTGGTTTTGAGCGGAGTTTCGAAGATATTCATTGCGCAATTCAGTTGGAGCATTCGCTTGCAAACTCCACATCGGCAAGCAAACAACTTACTGGAGAAGACGTGAGCTCAGAGACCTCATCATACATATCTGCAGCGTCGGCCACATACGACGCGTTCGTGAATAATTGACCCCCCGCTTCCGAAAGCGCACTGGGTGAGTGCAAATGATCACTGAACTGGCTATTTCCGTGAACAACCCTCGTGCGTACTTGAACCTCGAATACCTTGACTGCAAGTTCTTTGGATGAATTTAGGCTGGGTGTCCACTACTCGAACACTTTAAGTTTCCCCTACGATGCTTACCGCTTGTCTGCTCACGGAACACGGTCGCAAAGTCGGACGCTCTACACTCGCACGGTGGCATACTTTGCTTTTTGGCTGCACTCTGACGCCTGCGGTATAGTTCATGCGCCGCTTTGAGGCAGGTGGCAGGTCGTTGCCGTGTCAGCATTCAACTTGGCACCTACTATGTCGATATGCACAAAGACTTGCACTGCCTTGAGGCAGTTGGCGATTCAGTTGGTATGTTTCGGGATAGTGCTGGTTTATTCGATAGAGAATTTTCTGCACATTTTGTCTCTGTGGTCGATTAGCAGTGGGCTTCTTCCCGATTCGTCTTATTTCTCATGACTTATCCACAAAATCTTTGAGAGGTTCTATAGAATTCGATTCAGGATATTTAGTTGCTCTAAACTAAGGCAGTTTTGTTCCGATTTGAAATTACTCTGACCATCCTGACGGATGTCATTTCCACAGAACGCTGCGTTATGGAAAGCGAGAACTCGAGCGAAGCGCAGGTGTCGATTCAGCCCCATCAGAGAATGAGAAATTTGCAAACCTCTACGTGTCCCCAAAGCTTGGCTTGTCTCTAAGCTCGCACTTTCGGCTCTCCGAAGCAAAAGCAGAGAATTTACCCCCTTCCCGGAGGAATCCTGACACCGAACTCCTGCACCACTGTAGGTCTCGCTAGCGTTACAAGCGAATGCAGAGGACACCACTGCGAGCGAAGACAAAGCCCTTTCACTCGTCGCGGTGGAGATACCCGAGACGGGACCCGAAGGAGACACGCTGCCGCACCAGGTGTGCCGTAAAACCGTTTACCGAGGTCCACGTGGGCATCTCCCGCTGCTGCACCTTCCCATCCCCTTTCCTTCAGGAGACGGTCTATGCCCGGTCTCGGTTAGTTTCAGAGCTTGCTGAGAACTTTCTGAGATCACTGTCTCCTCTCGCCCTTGGTAGGGAGCTCCCGGGAAGGGCATTAATCTGCAGTGGTCCAACCTTGTGTACACTATCGAAGACCCTCAAAAAAAGACTTCGAGGTAAGCGCTGAAACGACCCTTTCTCCTATTGGCTTTAACGACCTCCCACGTAGGCAGTTTCACATGCGACTCCGGCCCACATCGAGTCCCCAGGTTCACCAGGAATTGAGTTGTGCAAAACCACGAGGGAATCAAAGATAAGAAAGGTGAGTGTCACAGTGATTGCTAAGGTGTCACCCCTGGGCGAGCACCTGGTGCTTGTCACGGCGTCACCCCTGGGCGAGCACCTGGTGCTTGTCACGGCGTCACCCCTGGGCGAGCACCTGGTGCTTGTCACGGTGTCACCCCTGGGGTGTGCTCACGGTGAGTGTCCAAGTCAGCGCCAAGCTGTCCTCTCTGAGCGGACGCGAGGGGAGTGCCACGCTGCCCCCCCCTCCCGGGTATGTGCACGGTGAGTGTCAAAGTGATTGGCATGCTGCCCCTTGTAGGGATGCACACGGTGAGTTTCATGCTTACCCCCCCTGGTTGTGCGCACGGTGCGTGTCATGCTGCCCTTCCCCTCCTGGGCGAGTGCACGGTGAGTACCACGGTGCGTGTCATGCTGTCACCCCTGGGCATGCCCACGGCGGTGTCACATTGACTGTCATGCTCTCCCCCCCTGGGCATGGGCATGGTGAATGCCATTCTGTTCCCCTATGGGTGTGCGCATTGTGAGTTCCACCCTGTCTTCCCTGGGCGGGTGTGAAGTGAGTACCACGCTGCGCCTCCTGGGCATGCACAGAGTGAGTGCCACGCTGCGTGTCACACTGTCCCTTGTGGTCGAGTGTATGTTGAGCGTCACATTCTGTCCACACGGGTCCCCCCATGAGTGTGTGCGCTTTGTGTGTCACGCTGTTCCCCTTACGTGGACACAAGGTGGGTGTCATGATTTTACCTCTGGGGATGCGCGCGATTAGTGTCACGCGGTTCCCCTTACGTGGACACAAGGTGGGTGTCATGATTTTACCTCTGGGGATGCGCGCTCAAGCTGTTCCCCTTACGTGGACACGAGGTGGGTGTCATGATTTTACCTCTGGGGATGCGCGCGATTAGTGTCAAGCTGTTCCTCGAGGGCGGGTGCACGGTGAGTGCCGCGCTGTTCCCCGTTGAGGTGCACACATTGCGTCTGACGAGTCTGGCATAGACATGAGGCGTGTGGGTGTAACTTGGCATTTGGGTTGGGAATATGTATGCGTTTGTTGTATCTTGTCACGGCCCCGCCCTGCTCTTGATTTGCTTCTCACATCCACTGGGATAATGGTGGGTTGGCTTTTGCTGGCCGATCTCATGCCGTTCAGGGTGTTACTTGGCATGCAATTGCCCTAGGGAGTGCACCCGGTGTGCACTTCGTAGCGCCCTGGGTTAGCGCGGGGGATGCGTGTTACACAATTTTCTATGCGAGTGCGCGTGGTGCTTTTCATAGAACATCAGTTTCAAACTTTCGTTGATATTCTCTCGCTGCCACGGATGGGCTGGAGGTTCCACCCGTCCCCGAAGACGCTGCTACTGCGTCACCAGTGCTGAGCGGTATCGTGGGGCCTTCTGTTGCGTGTGGAGGGGTGCGGCCCCAGATGCATTCTGGACAACGTCAGCGGCGAGGTGTACCCGAAGCAGCTGCTGGCGCTGATGGGGCCGAGCGGCAGCGGCAAGACGAGCCTGCTGAACTCTCTGGCAGGGCGCGTGCCGCAGACCAAAAATGCAGTCCTCACCGGCACTCACCTTGTGAACGGGAACTCTGGGGTCAACATGTCGAAAGTGTCGGCATACGTACTGCAGGATGATGCGCTATTCGCGCTGTCCACGGTGTTCGAGACCCTGATGTTCACGGCGCAGCTCCGTCTGCCAGGGGATCTCTCTGTGAAGGCCAAGGAAGAACGGGTCATGGAGGTGACGAAATCGCCGGCTTTGCTGAGGATTCGAGGGTCACCGGCTGTTTGCCACTCGGGTGTACCAGTTGCGCTGTTCGAATGTGTGAAGCGAATGCCAATTTGATCGCTGCCCAAGCCATCGCCGAGGGAGCTAGAAGGACTAACACATACCTTCAATACGTGGGCGCGTGCTGCCCAGGTGATTACCGAGCTGAACCTGATCGAGGCCACGCACACCTCCATCGGCAACGACCGAGTGCGCGGGGTCTCCGGGGGGGAGCGCAAGCGGGTTTCTATTGGCACAGAGCTGCTGCACAAGCCCTCGCTGATCTTCTGCGACGAGCCCACCTCAGGGCTCGACTCGTTCCAGGCGCAGAATGTGATGGGGACGCTGAAGGAGCTCGCATCGCGCGGCAACACCGTCGTGTGCTCCATCCACCAGCCGCGCTCATCCATCTACAACATGCTGGACCTGATCGTGCTCCTCGCGCAGGGGGGGGTGGTGTACAATGGCCTTGCGGGAGAGGAGTGTGAAGTGTACTTTGCCGCTATCGGCTACCCAGTCCCGAAGGGCTTCAATCCGGCGGACCACTTTTTGGATGTCATCTGTGTGGACCATCGCACGGAGGAATCCTCCAGTCAGAGCAAAGCGCGCGTGGAGACGCTACTCACCCGCCATGCCCAGTCCGCTGACGACTCGGCGAGCAAAAGCCTCATCCCCCAATCGTCCTGCAAGTTGGTGAATGCGATGCTGACGAGCACGGCCGGGGCCGGTCACAGCAGCTTCCTCATCCCATTCATGCTCCTCGTGCGGCGCTCCTGGCGCGAGCAGATGCGGGACTTCGTGGCCTTGTGCATGAAGTACTTGATGAACGTCTTCTTCACTGCAGTCTTCGGCATCGTTTATTGGCGGATGGCTTTCGACCAAGTGAGCCTGCAAAACCGCACCGGCATCTTGTTCTTCCAGGCTATGAACCAGGCATTCGGCAGCACTATCGGGATCTCACAGGTGCGTTCTTTCCCCCCCTCGGCCTCTTCCTTTGCTGATGACCATGGGATGCAGTGGACACAAGGAGACGCCTCACCTGCCCCACCTCGATGCCGACACGTGCACGACTCCTGTGGTTGCTCGGCCACTTCATGTGCAGAACGTCAGTCGAGACCCTTGGCATCATGAAATATGTGCTGCAGGGTGGTACGCTGGGGCTACTATGATGTTCCGCACGCCTACTAGATGCGCCCGATGCATAATGCGTGTTGGGCTGTCAGTCAATGTGGATCTAAGCGGGCTGTTCCAACTAGATGCTTCAAAAGAATGCGCTGCCACTGAAGTCAACGGCGTTGCCCCACTGGTCAGAACACCTCCATATAAGTGCCGGATCTCTCAGAAGAGCTCTGTGTCGCTGCACCATCGGTCAGAGCTCCTCGATTGTTGCATCGTCAAACATCTTCAATGTCACTGCATTCTTCCAGAACACTTCTGATGTTACTGCATCACCACTTTGCATAATGCATTTCTTGTCTCAATTTATGCGAGCAAGTTCGTGAGTTTCCATGTATGATATATTCCTGCAGGTCATTCCACGTCAGCTTCAGATTGTTTGGCGCGAGCGAGCTTCCAATATGTACAACGTGCTGCCATACTATTGCGCCACTATGTTTATCACTATTCCGCTGGAGTTCCTACCCCAGATCGTGTACACGCTGGTGATTTACTTCATGACAAACCTCAGGAACGGATGGGACCATTTTTTTATTTACTTGGGAGTAATGGTTCTTGAGAACTTTGTTGGAATAAGCGTGGGGCTCCTATTATCGGCTTCTCTTCCTTCCGTGGAGATGGCGCCGAATATTGCCCCGGCAATAGTGATTTTGTTTTTGATGTTTAGTGGGTATTTCTTGAACGAGGAAAGCCTTCCAGATGTGCTGGGATGGCTCAAGTACATCTCCTTTATCTTATACTCCTTCCAGGCACTTTGTGTCAATGAGTTCAAAGATGCCAAGTTCAGCTGTAGCAGCGAGGACCAAGTGTGCTACGATGGAAACACGTGGCTCGAGAGCTATCTAAAGTTCGGTGAAGTGAAAATCTACGAAAATTGTATTATCTTGGCAGGGATGATGGTTGGGTGGAACATCTTGGCAGTTAGCGTGTTGCAGTTCAATCGCCCAAGATTTCTGAACTTTCAAAATGCCGATTCCAGCAAACTTTCACCGACAGAACTGAAGAACCCTGTAGCTGTTAAAACCTCTGGAGACATTTTGAACTTTGTCAATTAGATCATCAAGATTACGAGTGATTCAGTAGGCAATCTTACAGTGCGTTATGCAGATCGTTTGCCTGGATATCCGTCGTCGCTCTTTTGCTGCCAGTTATCGATCTTACACTACATCTAGGTGCTTTTTGTGCAAGAAAATTCATTATGTTTACATGTATCGGCAGACTCTAGCATAGTGGACGTAACCCCAAACTGTGTTTGAATATAGAGTATATTTCATGGCATTTATGTGTGTCTCGAATAGTCAGAAAAAATGATGATGAAAAGTTAACCCGGCTTGCGCCATCTGTATTTCGCACACGCCTCTCTCGATCATTTCATCTGCATCTAGATAGCGCGCGCACCTTCGGCTCCCGCCACTAGCATCTAGCACGCACCTCCCCGGCTCAGGCCATCAGCATCCAACACATGATGCCCACCCGTCTCATTCCATCTCCATCTAGCACACGCGCACCTCCGGCTTGTTCCATGTGGAGTGTGTCCAATTGGAACACATGGTTGGTAAACAGGTTTATCTGAAATCTTGCCTAAACGTGATCCATGGTGTATAAACGTGGGGTTGTCGATATGTTGCGTAAAAACAATGTGACAAGAATTCAGTCCTCGGGCTTGAATCCGTTGCACCATACAGTATAACATTCAATACTATATGGCAACTACTAGCACGGTATTCAATTATTTGTATGGCTAGTATTTACATACATGTTGTGCATCATACCTAGCGAAACAACTACCAATACGGTACGTGGTCATGGGCATTACAAATCATGCAAAAACACAAACCTAAGATGGTTTGCGGCATCAAAACCCCACACTTGAAAAAACCACTACACGTGACGTGGCAATCTTTAAATTCGAAGTCGACGAATGCGATTTGCAACCACATGTTCTAACCGCAATATGTCCGGGAGTGAGGGCCCTACTTACGACAAAAATTTTGTACCTCCAAAAAACATGGCATTGCCCCTGCCCGTATTTATACCCGACACAGATCTCGTATAATTTCATCGAGGGAATCTTTGGAGGTTACCACTGCATTTTTGTATCCAAGATTCTGATGCAACCCTTCGCTTGGCACGTCAAAGCAGAGCTACGGCATCCCTTCCACGCCTTTGACTGCAAATACTTTGAACGCTGTTTCCGACTAAAATTTCCGAAAGCGCACAATTGCTCACGCTTATATATTCACGAATACTTCACGCTCTCCCTCGCGTTTGCGCCTTTACGTTGATCGTTGACTTTAGCCTTGAACGTTGCGCCTCCAAGTTCGTCGAAGCATCATGCAAGTTTGAAAGGTTATTCTCGCACACTCGACCGCCTCTTTCCCTCCCTTTTCACTTGATAATGAAGCCATGTTTTCGCGTTGCTATTACTTATGTTTCAAACCTTTCCGTTGACCTTATTCGCGCTCCTTGTGCGAGCGTCAAATTGAAAGATCAGCAGCGCCTCCTCTGGCGAAATATTGGCACTTCCGACGTCAATTCTGACTTGACTTACGTTCTCCTCGTGAAATTTCAAGTTAATTAGGTACTTCGAACCCTCCCGGTGGTTGATTTTATCAAAAGTTATGTTTTCCCTTCGCCAGACACCCTATTCCTCTACCCACATAAAAATCACAGATTCGCAGGGCCTCTTCTATACCAACTCTTTCCCTCATTTTTTTCTCGAGAATGGAGCGAAGTTTATGCATGCACCATTGCTCATTATTCTATCCATAGCTTAATTAACAGTATAACGTTTATTTTGAGATTTCGTTCGGATTCAATTCTGCATTTTAAAATCCCTAGAGATCGATTGATTTCCAATATACATGATATCATGCATAATGCCTTACCGATGTCGTCAATTGTTTATCTTGGTCGTTATAGGTGGCTCGCTGATGTGCATCGCTATAAGGGGGCGGAGGGCAACATAGGCCATCGAAGTAACTTAGTAACTTGGGGGCCCTCCAAACCTGAAAACAAGCTGCCGAGGCTAGAAATTTCGTCTGCGGCGCGCCTCTATTGTATTAGCCACCCGAAGATATCGTGACCAGGGGTGTGTATGATATCCTAAGAGGTTTTAGAGTATCGATGACCAGCAGAGTCCCCCCCGTAGGGCGTCAAGGGTTTGGGAGGGGCGGTCAGATTTTTCAGGGGGCAGCGTCATGCGTACGTATATGCCACTCCGTTGAGGAGTACATCCGGGAGTTGGGGGGTTATTACGATGGAAAACTGACCCTGTATTTTTGACCCTGTTTTTTGACCCTGTATTTTAAATACAGGGGCTGTATTTTAAATACAGGGGCTGTATTTTAAATACAGGGGCTGTATTTTAAATACAGGGGCTGTATTTTAATTGCAGGGGCTGTATTTTAAATACAGGGGCTGTATTTTAAATACAGGGGCTGTATTTTAAATACAGGGGCTGTTTTTGAAATACAGGGGCTGTTTTTGAAATACAGGGCTGTATTTAAATTCAGCCCCTGTATTTTCGATTTTTATACATTTTAGAAAAAATCTCATACCCCCGGAAATATTTATATCTTGTTTCTACAAAAATACAGCCCCTGTACTTTTCGCGACGGAGTGGCGAGTGAGTGGCGAGTGAGTGGCGACTGAGTGGCGACTGAGCGGCGACTGCGGTGGCGACTGAGTGGCGACTGAGTGGCGACTGAGTGGCGACTGAGTGGCGACTGAGTGCAACAACTCAATGCAACTATGAGGCCGCGCCCTCTTCACTTGCATCATCACACAACTCAAAGCAACTATGAGGCCGCGCCCTCCTCACTTCCATCATCACACAACTCGAAGCAACCATGAGGCCGCGCCCTCCTCACTTCCATCATCACACAACTCAAAGCAACTATGAGGTTGCGCCCTCTACACTTGCATCATCACACAACTCAAAGCAACAAGGAGAAGATTAGAAGGGCACGAGAAAAAACAGGGGTTGTATAAGAGTTTAGCCCCTGTATTTTAGGGTAATACCCCTGTATTTTCTACGAAGGCGTGTTATCGAAAAGGAAACCCCTGCGGACAACTTCAAGTGCAAGATCCTGTGGGAAACAGCAACAAGGAGAACATTAGAAGGGCATGGGAAAATACAGGGGCTGTATAAAAGTGCAGCCCCTGTATTTTAGGGTTAAGCCCCTGTATTTTCTGCGAAGCGTGTTATCGAAAAGAAAACCCCTGCGGACCACTTCAAGTGCAAGATCCTATGCGAAACAGCGACAAGGAGAACATTAGAAGGCCATGAGGAAATACAGGGGCTGTATAAAAGTACACCCCCTGTATTTTAGGGTTCAGCCCCTGTATTTTCTGCGAAGGCGAGTAATCGAGTTGGAAACACCTAGTAAAAGCGCAAATGTTTTAAGGCACATTGCGTAACGACCGAAAAGAATGATTGGATAACGCACGAACGCACCCTTCGTTTGCGTTCCTCCCAGAAGAGGAAGCGCCTTTTTTGTGTCGCGAGGTGTATTTTTTTTGTCGTGTCGCAAACAGATCCGATTATACTCAACATTATAAACCGACGGTTCGCAGCTTTTTCAAAAAAAAGGCTGCAAGGTCCTGCGTTTTCCTTATAGGAGCGAAACAGGTTTTCCTGGAAAAAGTGACATCGACATACACGATACTACCAGAACTGTCCACCTTGGGGCCCTTTTTTACGGAAACAGTGTGATTTCCCTGACAGATCGGGAGTAACCGCCCATATATAATTATATTGCAGTCCACACCGGTCACCTTAAGATGGCAAGCAGGAGAGTTATACAAATCGATCGAGCATTGCCGCCAATCAGAGACGCATAGAATATTCCTGGGCGTAGTATCGAATTATGGATATTCATGCAGAAGTTATCAGCGTGACAGATTTCAGATGGCGTATAAAAGATATTTCCGACCGATCGCGCATAATCGCCAATCAGAGAAGCCATGAGATTAGATAAACTCCATGAATATGGGTCACACGCGAAATACCATAAGCTGACTGTGCACCTAGAAGGAGCACGTGTTTTTTGTATAATTATAGAAGGAGCACGTGCTACAGATTTCAGGGTGGCTTACATGAGATGTTTTCGACCGATCGCGCGTAACCGCCAATAAGAAGTGCGAGCACCTGAGATAGGCACCATGCATATGAGACGACAAGAAAAAGGGATCGCACGACAAAAACGAGATGGTTTGCAGACGCTGGCTAAGCCAATCAGCGACGCGATCAGTTTCGATTTATATATTGGTAAATTAAAAAACTGCACCACAAAAAGCCCTTAAGTGTGGCGTCCTCGCGACAAATGCGATGCGACTGGATTCAGACTTTCGCAACATGCTGGCATGGCATGGTTTTGCGACACGGTGTACTTTCTTTTGTCGCACGAAGATTACAGTGTCACAGTTGAATGCCACACCCGAAACACTGTCATCAACTTTCATTCTGAATTTTCGCTATCTCGATCCGCTATCTCCATCCAGACATGAGACCCACGCGGGCCGCGGCTGGCTGATTTCACATATCAGATATTCACTCACACGTTAATTCTTTAAGCTTTCGATTTGCGGCGCACCTGACACCGTTGTCTGCTGTGTCCCGTTTTGTTCTGCTGCATGTATCGTGCATACTAACTATCTTCCGGTTAAATCCCATCATCCTTGCTGAGTAGCGTTTCCTTGTTTTACAAGTCACGTTCGTTGTTGCGCTATGTCCGATGCCGCCAGCAACATTCGGTTGCTGGCGCCCCTTGAATGTCTTCGTAGAGGGCATTCTTGTAGCGAGGATGACTGACGGGCTGGACTGCTGCCCGACGGATTTGTTGGTGTTACAAGCCCTCACTGACTGATATTCTTCAGGAATTTGCTATTTGTTTTCAAGCGCCTGTTTTGTGTTCGTTTTGCGTGTTTCTCGTATGGTGTTTTTTTTCGAGGGCGATATCTGCACAGATTGTGCAGCGTGGGTTCGAGTCCCACCACTCTCACTGACTTTGCGCTCTGTGATTTTGCAGGATATCCGGTCACTTTTTCCTGTTTCGCCGCATTCCTGAATGCCTGTTTCGCATTCCTGACTGCCTGTTTCGCATTCCTGAATGCCTGTTTCGCGTGTGTGCTGTTTCTCGTTGCGTGTGCGGTTGGTTTGTCGTTCATCTTATTTCTGACATGTTTGCGTTTACCGTGTGCAGGTATTTCAAATATTTCATGCTCGTTGGCGATACGCATGTTGCTGTGTGGAATTTGTGAAGAGTGTAGTTTGAGCTATTTTGCTTATTGTCTTCGAATGTTTGTATGCCTGCGTGTTTTTATGATGTTTGCAATATCTTATCACTTCGTTCTGACGTTTTAGCGTTCGCTGTTTGCAGGTATTTCAGTTTTACTTTTATCGCTGGCGAAATGCATGTTGCGGTGCCCAGCAACCTGCTTATCTTTTAGATTTTAGAAGTCAATCGTTTACAGGATTTGTTTTGTTCATACCTGACTTCACATTCGAAATAGTATGCACTACACATTTATTGTAAAGATGTATAAGCATAGTTATGTAATGAATATAGAGTAGACAATCGAGCATGCTTTGCTAACGTGAGCACATTCTCCTACCAATTGTTAGTTAGTTTGCATATGTTTCTTCCGTAAACTGTAATATTATGTTTATAGTCCATAATCTTCTGTATAATTTCCGTAAATAATCTGTCCGTAAATATCGGTCTCCTTTTTGTCGCTGCGACAATAATGAGCCCCCTACTCCCTGTTTGTCGCACTGCGACAATAATGAGTACCCTACTCCCTTTTGTCGTCCCAGAATATAATTGCTGTGTCGCACGGTGCGACAAAAATAATATATCATGCGACAAAAATGAAGTGCTACCCCCAGAAGAAGAGGGGAGCGAAGGCGTGCTAGTAGAAGATTCTTCTTGCGCAAGAAAGATCCTGTGCGGTAAAGGAACGAGGGACTTAAGAAGGGAAAATGTGTTGAACGTAATAAAAATACATGCGAGAGTGTACGTAGGTGAAGCAAGCGCGCATGCGGAAATTTCAGCCCCTTAATTTTTCATCGTAAGGTCATCGTAAGTTCAGCGTCAGTTCAGCGTAAGTTCAGCCCCTGAGTACGCAAAGTCTAAATTGTTTGCTGTAATGTCATTGAAAAATACCGTGGTTGGCGAGGTCTATTGGACGGAGAGGTCTTTTGCGCAAACGTTATATCTCGGGCCTGAGGAAATCAAGCTTACATACTGTGAAAAAGTAAGACGAGATTAAGGGAGGTAAGCTGCGAACCTGCGATCTGCAAGGCTACTTAAAGGTTTCCACCGCGCAACATCTTGCTTCCTTCATGTTAGGACGCGAAGGGTATGTCCTAAGATGGCCGCCGCTGGAGGAAAGGTGAAACGATGAGAGAGGTGTTCAAAGAAGTGATATATCTTGTAAAAAGGTACTTACCGTAGAGGCCGCTGGTAAAAAAATGCCCCAAAGGGGTTATTTCACCGCTTACTTGAAGCGCGGTCAAGTGAAATTTCGAAAATACAGGGTCTCCACTAGAAAGCGTGATTATACACGGGAATTATACTCGTAGAGAAAAATTATTGAGAATTGTATAAATCCTAACGTCACGATCTGGTGACCATGTATTTTTCCATCGTAATAACCACCCAAGTCCCGGATGTATTGCGTTGAGGGACCCTAGACGCCTAGCGTGCCCCCGTAGAGGTGCCGGCCATGATTGCCACTAACCCGACAACACCGAGTATAGAGTATTGAATTTCAAAAAATCGCCCCGAAATCGTTTGGGTGGGGGGCTTTAGGTCTCAGCTCCCGCGAAGGCGGGGGCGGGGGTCATGGGAGTGCGACTTTCTCCCCCATATAGGGGAGCAGTGGTGCCCCCTGTGTCACCCCTCGCCTCGCTGGTAGGATGTCACTTGCAGTGTTGCCTGTCTGCTCCATCCGCTCGTGTGTCACGGTGTCGCCCGTTAGCTAAAGTCCGTATATTATCTCTTTATCCGACTTTAGACGAACCGAAACCCAATCACACTGCATTTTCACACTCAGTCGACAAGCATGTATATAACATATATCGGCTTTCACATCAGGTCAGGATCCACCTACGTTCACTGGTGTTGATTTCTCCCGTCTTTCGTCCGCTTCGCGCCCTGTGATTATATCCAACATTTCTCTACTTCCGACATTTATCCCGACATTTTCCGACATTTTCCGACATTTTAGACCGACACTGCCGACAACGACCGCCTTGCTATCGCACCGGTCACTTCCGACACAAACTTCCGTCACCTATAGTCATGGTCATTTAGTGGGTCGGATATTGTCATGGAGCACCCGGTTGTGATGCGGCTCGTGGGAGGTGCTCCCCAGCAGTGTGTAACTCGATGTTCAACTCAAATTTGGTCATGTAGGCCCGCGCCGTCTTGTCGAGGTCAACCGTAGTAAACCCCGCTAGTTCGCCTGACTTAAAGTTCGACCATGTTAGGAATTTGCCCGACGATTGCCATTTTCCCCACAGGTGGGCCATCCTCAATACCCATATTCCGCAATTTACGTCGTCATGTTGATGCCGCTTCCTCATAAGGGAAAACTCGAGTTGTGTCCCTCCCATTTCCGTGGCTGCCCAATCGGCTACGGTTTCGTATATGATAGCGCGTCGCCATGTGCGGGTTCATAAACATGTATAGAGACCCTTCCCGATGCTATCTTGTCCACCAGTACCAGTCGCCAATGCATATGGTCACATACCGGAATTAAACATTGGCCTGTTTCCGCTCCCATGTATGTACGGGCTCGTATAGTTAACTCGTGTCTCAGATCATATAGAGAGCAACATGTATGGGCCCTGCCGTGTAACCTTTGCATGACCCGATTCATCTCTGTGGAGCTTAAGGCGCGGCAGTAATTTTTTGGGTAAATTACTGGGATGGTAATTACCGGCAAAATTGCCGGTAATAATACCACCCCCTCAGATCGAATTACATGCCATACTTAAGAAATTACCGGTAAATTACCATGGTAATGGGTAATTACCATGGTATTTTTTGCGATTACCGTAAGATTGCTAGAATTTTACCGGTTTTTCATATGTCGTATTCTAGTCATATGTCATAACCATTATTGGTCATCAGTCATAATGGTCATTCAGACTCTAATATCTCTACAATTTACACCGCTTTGCTAAAAAATAATGTGCCTTACAAACAAATTATATGTGCCTTACAAACTCATCCACGGGATATACGTGTTGTTGTCTTCTTGCCACACGTGAAATTCTGCTTCTCCGGCGCAGTTCATGAAAGTTATAACGAATTTGTAAAGGGTTTAGTTTACAGAAAGTCTGCATGTTTTAAGACAAAAAATGCATTCGTTCTTGGACGGCTGATGAGCGGATATTATCCTAAAGTCTAGGCAGGTCATGGCGTTGTTTTGCAAAAGTTGATAACATGATAACAAAACTTATCAATAATCGCTTCATTTTATTGTTTGCCGTATATGTACCTGACAGTTCTTTTCAAACATTTACAAATTTTACAACATACTTTACAACTCTACATACTTTACAACTTGTGCTCCAGCGCGGCTAGGTTCGGATTCATTCCAGCACCTGCAACACCGAATAACAAACCTCCCGAACGTACGAACTCGAGATCACCTTCCCTCCTTGCGTCTTCGTACACAAGGTTGTAAAATTTAGCTCATATAGAGAGAGCGCGCACCTGAGAGCTCGTGCTCGGCCATCTTCACCGTCATATGAGCGATCTTCTCCATCATATGAGTACCTGCAAGTCAACACCGAACAAATGGACGACCACTGCATCTGCTGAAACAACGAAACACTCCATCGTGTCCTCTATGCGCACAACGTTGGCGCGCGGCTCTTTGTGCTCTCGCAAACGAAGGTGCCGCACACTCTGGAATCGTCGACCACAAAGCTAAAACCAACCTTAGTCCGTCGGTCTAGGTTTCCATATCGGATGCACAGGGTGAGCGAGAGGTCAATCTGCGCAAAACATATATCAGCGTCGGAACGCCATGCCCTGACCGAGTATGATACCTCTGTCGTACACCTAAACACATTTGCGCACCTGAGATCTCGAGCGCGGCGATCTTCTCTTTCATAACAGCGCCTGCAACACCGAACAACAAACCTCCCGAACGTACGAACTCGAGATCCCCTTGCGGCACTGTACAAAAGGATGCGAAACTTAGCTCACACAGAGAAAGAGAGAGAGAGAGAGAGAGAGAGCGCGCGCGCGTTCTGTCCTTCACTCAAACACCTTTTGCGCACCTGAGAGCTCGTGCTCGGCCATCTTCTCCGTCATATAAGCGATTTTCTCCGTCATATGAGCGTTCTCCGTCGTCATATGAGCGTTTTCCTTCGTCATATGAGCGTTCTCCTTCGTCATATGAGCGATCTTCTCCATCATATGAGTACCTGCGTGCAACACCGAACAAATGCACCACCATTGCATCTGCTGAAACAACGAAACACTCCATCGTGTCCTCTGCGAACACAACATTGACGCGCGGCTCTTTGTGCTCTCGCAAACGAAGGTGGTGCCGCACACTCTGGAATCGTCGACTGCACAAAGCTAAAACCAACCTTAGTCCGTCGGTCTAGGTTTCCATATCGGATGCACAGGGTGACACGTCAATCTGCGCAAAACATATATCAGCGTCGGAACGCCATGCCCTGACCGAGTACGATACCTCTATCGTACACCTAAACACCTTTGTGCACCTGAGCTCTCGAGCGCGACGATCTTCTCTTTCATAACAGCACCTGCATCGCCGAATAAACGTCAATGACGTACGAACTCGAAATCCCCGTCTCTCCTTAGTACGTTTTCGTACAAAAGGATGCGAAACTTAGCTCGCATAGAGAGAGAGAGCGAGCGAGAGCGCGTTGTGTTACTTCGCACCTTGCTTTGTCAAGTCCTCAATGCCGTTTTTAATGACGGAACTGTAACTCTTCAGTGTGAGCTCATACGTCTGAAGGTCCGCTCGAGTGGCATTGAGCTGTGCAAGAGTATCCTTGTGCTCCGAACGAACTTTTTCATTCTCGATCTTATTACTCTCTCGTTCAGACTTCAACTGTTGACAGCAATCTTCAAACTCTTCAACTCTAACCTGAATTGCATCAAGGATTTCCTGAAGCTTTTTGCTCGGCATGTTGTATAAAATGAGTTTTAAACAGCGGTTACCTCATCCTGGATCCTCATTCTCGTTTATCATTTGGTCATCGCCTGGCGGTGGGTCGCGCGGCTACGATGGGCGGATAGTGACATCTGACGATTCTGCTAAGTCCTTTGGTCGTGGCTGCCTCCTGTTCCGGCGACACTGTGTCACCTCATTCTCGGGGAATATTGTGTCCACGTCCGCACCAGCCACCAGCCTGTCTGTCGACGTGCCCAAAACCGTGAAGGCCACAGGGGGTACTGACATTCATGGCGGGGCGGGGGGGGGGTGACGGGGGCGGCAAAGGTGGTTGAAAGTACCAGGTGGGTATGGGGTATTGTTCAAGTTGTCCGCGGATGAACTGCTAGTGAATAATAAGCACACCGCTGCACAATACACATAGGCATACTCCTTCATCTTGGCTATATTTCTTGCACTGCCCTAATATTAGAGGGTCACGGGGGACTAGATATACCGTACTGCCCCCAGTATGACATTCCTCGATGCATGTGACAGATGACTGCATTATTATTCGGCTCGAGACCGCGAGTCATAGCGACAGAGACCGCGAGTCACAGCGATAGTGACTGCGAGCCACGTGTTAGAGTACTCGAGCATCACCGTAGCCGTACTCGTACAGACTTACACAGCGCACGTAGCATAAGCTACTTAGACTCTCAGACTCTCATATGTTATATCTTTACAGACATATTATCACCGTTTGAGCCTCATATTTTTGCGTACAACGATAGTATTAAAACACGATATATAGAATATTCTACCCTATATGTGTTTCAAACTATCTATTAGGTTATGTTTTACCACGACGTACCGCTGCAATTTCTGATGGCACTACAAATTTCAAACTAGCCGCCAAACGCGCATCGAACTGGCGGTCAGCAAAATTACTTGAAAATTACCTTTTAAACTTGCACTAACCCTCCGCAGGTCGGGCCGGCGTTAATTTTACCTTGCCCCAACCTTTTATGAGTGGGAATTCACTTACGATTGCCCTCTCGGCCTTTATTTCAACTTCAATGTCAAATCGCCTTCGTTAATTATCGCATGGTCAGCTAAATTTTGGGGGACGCCTTAGTTTTTAGCTTAATTACGACCATTTACCGCGGAAGCGCTGGCAAATTTTTCAAAAATTAACAAATCTTAACGAAAATTTACATCTCAACCCCTACGAGAACGACTTGCGCAACATCGTCACCTTCACCGCCACCAACGGTCTGGAAGGTCTACCATGTCCTCGTTCACGCCAACTACAACTCCGGGATCCCAACCACCAACCCAAGAGCGTCAACAACATGCTCAACGACGTTTATTTACTTCACGTCAACCTCTTCCGCCATCTCCAACAAATGAAGAAATCTCCATCACGATCAACGCCCTTCTTCAAGACGTCCATGCCATCACCGCCACCATGGCTGAGCTCGCCACCACCGTCACCTCACTTGGATCAGCATTTCAGCGTTCATCTGCTCAGTCCGACGAGATCCACGAGAATTACGTCACGAAGGAAGAACTCAACGACATCAACCAACTCAGCGAGACCATCTTCAACGACTTAATTAAAGTCCGCGACGAGTGCGTCAACGCCACCTCACTGGCTCGCACTGTTGCGAGTAGAACTACTTCATCTTCGACGCCATCTTCAGTCGTAATTACTTCGGACAAGATGTTCGACACCACCAAGGAATTGGAAACTATTCCAGAGGTGACGCCATTGGAACATCGAGATGGACGACAACTTCCTCCAACCAAGATCAAGCACATCATGGACGACAACACCAGCGCCTACAACACCCGCTCCACTACCCCTGACGTCACTCCGCTCCTGAAGCAGTTGAAGACCGCCTACTATGCCCTCACGGATATTCACGAGCGTCAACAACAACGTGAACTCCAATTGAACTTCCTCACCGCGGGCGGCGACATTGTGTTCAAGAGGTTCTGTGACGCCCTGACCCGTGTGCTCACCGCCACCCGACCTGGCCACGCCCCAGCACTACTCAATCTTCAACGCCGACTGAAGGACGAGCCCTACGACGGTATCTCCAATGGCCTTCTAGCTCAACTTCTACTTGCGGCCACTTATGGCAACACACAAATTGTGTTGTCACAAATTGTGAAGGACTCCCCGCAGGCTCAGGTGGACGGCAGGCTGCTTCTGCTGCACGTGCACTGCCGCCTGATCACCTACCCCCCCCTCCACAGACAACTCCGACCTCACCAAGGCCAAGGCCCTCCGAATCTCTGAGTCCGAGGACCCCGCCGTGAAGCTCAACACCTTCACCACCCTCATTGGCAACCACAGGCAGCTCCACCCCGCCTTCTCTGGACAGCAGGAGCAGGAGGTCCTCATTGACATCTTACGGGCCTCCCAGGACACGGCCGAGCACCTCTTGTATATTCTGCGAAAGGCGGGTTAACCCGCCGTAACAACGTGTTACGGCGGGTTACCAATACCTAGGCATTTCTACGATATCGCGCGCGTAATTGACTCCGGGCAAAAAGTAGGAACAACAGGCGTTTATCAACCCTCAAAATTACACAAACAAAGTTGGCAGAACTCCAGACACTTTGGTCTGAGGATCGGTAATCGACTTCGGGCAAAAAGTAGGAACAACAAGCGTTTATCAACCTTCAAAATTACCCCCAAAAAGTTGGTAGAACGCCACACATTTTGGGCTGAGGATTGGTCGATACCGATAGGGAAGTGCTCTCGATCGAAACTTAAGGTCACAAAACATAAAACTTCCTTCAAGTATTGTCACTTAGTGCCTTGGGACCACCGCGTAGCCTACACGGAGCAACAATAAACGAAGTTAGGGATTAACCCGCCGTAATTTTCGAGCCAACCCGCCCTAACTTTGAACGCCATTTCAGCCCGGTATACCCATTCAAGTAGCAGAAATTCAAGTTTCCACACACAAAACTAACTACGGTCAACATTGCCAAGCATGGGTTTTATGCAATATCTCGAATTATTGTGGATATTAGAGTGCTCGAATATCGCTCTTAGGTATTGTTAACCCGCCCAAAAATTAGTAGAATAGACACTCTTCAGCATCCCCCTGTACTTCGAGGTCATCCGCACCTACGAGGAGGACAACCGCGTGACCGCCTCTGGCTACCCCGGTGGTCTTCAGAAGTTCATTGAGGCCGTCGGGAAGGTATGGTACACTCAGGGCTCTGCCCACCATTCCCAGCTCCCTGGCTCTTCATCCCGCCCCCGAGCTGCCTCCATGACAGGGGAAGTCCGTGAGGGAGGGCGCGGCTCGGCTGACACGGCCAAGCAGGAGGGCAAGCACCCTAACGGGAAGGGTGGTAAGGGGGGCAAGGGGGGCAAGGGCGCGCACCCTCGGACTACAACACCACCTCCATCCAGGCCCCGCTCACCACAACGGGGCGGCACCAGGACTGACTTCCTCGAGCACGAGAAGGCCCTCTACAAGGCGGCCAAGCTCAAGCACTCCGGCTCCACCAACAAGGACTCCACCCCCTCTGGCACCTGGCAAGGCCTGAAGTTCACCCCCTCCGACCCCAATGACAAGTCCATCGGCCACCCCTGCCGCTCTTGCAAGTTCAAGCACGGCAAGACCGTCACCCACTCCCTCGGCAGGTTCGGCTGTCCCTGCACACTGGCTGAGAAGGCCGACATGTGGGTGAAAGCCGGCCCCCCTCCATCTGTGAACCATGTTTCCGCCCCCCATCCCTCCACACCCGCACCCCCTGCCACCCCCACCGCACCCCCGCCACCCCCACCTCACCCCCCTCCGACAGTGCATCAGCCAGCACCGCATCCGAGCTGGCAGCCCTTTAAGTGCCCCGTCGCTAAAAAGGCCTTCGGATATGCGTCACCTTCTAAGGGAGGCCAACACTTCCACCTCCAGACTGTCCTTGATGACATTCAGTCCCACGGCTTCACACCAGAGACCATCACTTTCCACACAGACTGTGCCACAGAGTACACATCGGAGGAGATGAAGACACTCCTCCGACAGTACCGCATGCGTCATGAGACCGGTCCGCCATACATGCACGAGTTCCAGGCTCAGATTGAGGTGCTCTGGAGAGACATGCAGAAGATCATGAACAGCACCATGCGCACATATGATGCCCCGCTGTACACATGGCCTCTTGCTGCACTCCATGCCATTAACACAGTCCTCAATGTTATGCCTAACAAGCACATTGGAATGGACACACCTCATCTCAGATACACCGGCCGTCACTTCGACTACACCGAGCTCCGGCCCTTCTGGTCCGAGTGCAATGTCTGGCAGGACCCCGCACAGCGCTCTAAGGCAGGAGCTAAAGCTGACACTTCGGCTAACTAAGCTACAGCCTAAGAGCAAGCCCCGTACCGCTATGTCGGGAATCTCACACCAGGCAACTATCTATGCCTTGACACAGTGAAAGGAAAACTCAAGGCTCTCTCTAGGCCTACGTTTATCACTGACCCTGCTCTCATGGCTAAGACACTTGCCAACACACACAACACTCTGGTTGATCCCGCCTCCACAGCTATCTTCACAAAGAAGCTGTACCCCATCCGACGCCCCACAGCCCTCTCCTCCCCCGACATCCTCGAGCTTGCATGCAGCACCCACGAGTCAGAGACCTTTGCCTATGTCAAGGTCCAGTGTGCTAAACTCAGACATCCAGTCTGGGTAAAGCTCATACACTATCTCCAGCTGGCCAAAAGCCACTATGCCACTCTCATCAGCTTTCTCAAGCACAGACACAAACATGGGGCATCTAATGTCTTTTACCCGTGTTTTGCTATGTGCTCGGCTAAGCCAGCTGACCGACAGAAGTATCACCCTGCAGTCATCGTGTCTGTAGACCATAAGCCTCAGGTCCAGCATAGATACCAGGTGTACTTCGACTCTGCTGACTCACACTCCACCCAGTATGCAGACACCGATGCTGTCATCATCTCCCCAGACCAGAAGGCCATGCTCCTTGCCCTCAGGGACGCAGACTCGGACCCCGCAGACTTCCCGAGTGATGCCTTCATGGACGAGCCAGACCCTGCCACATACAGACAGGCTCGGCTCAGCCCTAATTGGAGACAGTGGCACAAAGCCATTCAGTCAGAGATTGACGGCATACTTCAGCCAGACAGGGCCGATCCAGTCACCGCCTTCCCCCAGGCTCCACCGTCCTCCCCAGTAAGTTTGTCTTTAAGCTCAAGAAGCTGACAGACGGCTCCCTTGACAAGTTCAAGGCCAGATGCACCACCAGAGGAGACATGGACCGCACCTTCTATGAGGAGGCGGAGACTTTGCCCCTACACCTCAGCTCACCACCTTCAGACTCCTACTAGCGCTCTGCCTGACACACAGACTCATGCCATACCACTATGATGTCTCTCAGGCTTTCCTCCAGGCTCTAATACCTGAGGATGAGCGGTACTATGTCAGGTTTCCGAAGGGGTACATCCATCCCCTAGGATATGTAGGTGCCTATATGAAGAAGGCACTCTACGGACATCGGACCTCAGGCAGACTCTGGTCAGAGACCGCACACAGATTCATGACAGACCGCTACCCTACACTCAGCAGGTCCACATATGACGAGTGCCTGTACATCGGCTGGATTGACACTCAGCTCTTCATAGTCCTCATCTACGTTGATGACTTCATTGTGGCTTGTGCCGATGAGCGGTCCAGATCCCGGTTTCACACTGACATCATGTCCACATTCCACCGGGCCACCTACTCTGGTGTCCTCAACCAGTTCCTCCAGCTCAAGGTTGATGTCCAGACTGAGACACTTCCTACAGGAGAGTCATACCCGACCAGGATTGAGCTTTCACACGAGCGGAGCATCACAGATCTGTGTGCTAAGTTCAGCATAGCCACGGATAAGCAGCCACCTCGATCACCGATGGCAGACTGAGGGTCTCTCCCTCCCCATTCCCCCACCTGATACCATTGACAGGTCCATTGAGACATCCCTCAGATCCTTGATCTACTCTCTGCTCTGGTTAGCCCGGACAGTCAGACCCGACATATATTACCACGTCACATATCTGGCTCAGTTCTGCCACCAGCCCACAGTTGAAGCCCTCACCGCTGCCAAGCGGATCCTTCACTACAGTATGCCTATTCCACCAGAGAGTACACACTTGGTATGACTATTGACTCTGCAGCACCCCAGCTCACCGCGTTCTGTGACTCAGACCATGCAGGAGACACTGCCACACGGAACTCAGTTTCCGGCTACTGTCTCTACTTTCACGGTATGCTCATTGACTGGTGGTCAAAGAATCAGACGTCATGCACTGCCCTTCACTCTACAGAGGCAGAGTACGTCGCCATGTCAGAAGCCTGCACCTCCGCCCTGGCCATCTATAACACACTGACAGATTTCTTTCCCTCAGCTGAGCCCATCACCATCAATGTAGATAACTCAGCAGTTCAGACTTTGGTCACTCAGCGGGCACTCGTCTCTTCTGAGCTCAAACACATTGCGGTTCGGTACCACGCGGTTAGGAACTGGTGTCAGGGCCCCCTCAGGAAGTTTACACCGGTCTGGATTCCGACTGATGACAATCAGGCTGACATTTTCACAAAAGCCCTTCCTATCACCAAACACGGGATTCCCATTATCGACAAGTTCACTGCCCGCCTCTTGGATATTAAGGACCGGCGTGTTAAGCTGGATGAGA
Source organism: Cymbomonas tetramitiformis (assembly GCA_001247695.2). NCBI lineage: Eukaryota > Viridiplantae > Chlorophyta > Pyramimonadophyceae > Pyramimonadales > Pyramimonadaceae > Cymbomonas > Cymbomonas tetramitiformis. Next base: position 79,415 of record LGRX02021300.1, read on the forward strand.
AGCTACGAGCAGCTGAAGCACAGAAGCTGCATGCCCAGCAGCAACGACTACAACAACAGCAACGACAGGATGAGATTGTCCTGGCATCACTGCAGCGGCAGAACTTGATAGGGTGACCCGAGGCGAGGGAAGGTGGGCCTCTGCGAGCATGTCTATTTCTAAAGACCCGGAGGCACCAATAGGACCAGTTCTTGCCAATGCAAATGCCTGATATGCTATTCTATGCTTGCTCCGTTCTTCGAGTATTGTGATATATTGCTTGTCTTACATTATCATGCCACTGCCACACACATCCACAGAATGTGGTGGTGTCACGGGGGACTAGATATACCGTACTGCCCCCAGTATGACATTCCTCGATGCATGTGACAGATGACTGCATTATTATTCGGCTCGAGACCGCGAGTCATAGCGACAGAGACCGCGAGTCACAGCGATAGTGACTGCGAGCCACGTGTTAGAGTTCTCGAGCATCACCGTAGCCGTACTCGTACAGACTTACACAGCGCACGTAGCATAAGCTACTTAGACTCTCAGACTCTCATATGTTATATCTTTACAAACATATTATCACCGTTTGAGCCTCATATTTTTGCGTACAGCGATAGTATTAAAACACGGATATATAGAATGTTCTACCCTATATGTGTTTCAAACTATCTATTAGAGGGCTCATTCTATAATACCAACCACTAGATTGAAACATAACTTGGTGTGGGTGTGGCGGGGATTGATCTGCCTTCTCAACACACAACATGCAATTTTGCTCACACAATCCCGTGGCATTTCATACCGCACCATGTCACGCCTCTCCGATGTTTTCCCACCACTATAATGCGATAGTTCCCAGGAAATATAGAACAGACTCGATGAGGGTAGGCTATTTTATTTAGATTATTTCTTTGTGATTTTAGATTAACCCATTTTCATGTTGATTTTAGATTAAGTTTTCTTGATGTCATCCGGCTATTACCGGTGCATGCATCCATGACGCTGTACTGTACCTGTTGAGCTATCGCCATGCCATGGGAAATATTTCACTGAAGAGTTGTCTTGCCGTGATGTCAATCGAACGGTTTTTGGTTCCATTCGGAAAGATTCACGGCCGTGAATCTAAAAGTCACGGCCGTGAATAACAGGGATATGTGACTTTTATTATTTGCCATCTTTGCCACAATAGACACTCACGGCGTGTTCTGCTTGAAAAGAAGTAAGTAACTTGAAGCCTTGAGCTTCAAGTAACTCAAAGATATGTATCTTGGCAGTATGTGTGCCAAGTTTCGTGCTCTAGGACGCACGGGAAGCCCTCGGCTGTTTGGCATCTTTGGGTTTGGGTGTCACGTTCGAACCCAAACCCAAAGCATCTGCCTTAGAAATAAATTGCGCGTTTCGCGCACAAGTAACTTGAAGCCTTGAGCTTCAAGTTACTCAAAGATATGTATCTTGGCAGTATGTGTGCCAAGTTTCGTGCTCTAGGACGCACGGGAAGCCCTCGGCTGTTTGGCATCTTTGGGTTTGGGTGTCACGTTCGAACCCAAACCCAAAACATCTGCCTTAGAAATAGATTGCGCGTTTCGCGCACAAGTAACTTGAAGCCTTGAGCTTCAAGTAACTTAAATATATGTACCATGGTAGTATTCGTGCCAAGTTTCGTGCGTTAGGACGCACGGGAAGCCCTCGGCTGTTTGGCATCTTTGGGTTTGGGTGTCACGTTCGAACCCAAACCCAAAACATCTGCCTTAGAAATAGATTGCGCGTTTCGCGCACAAGTAACTTGAAGCCTTGAGCTTCTGGTAACTTAAATATATGTACCTTGGTAGTATTCGTGCCAAGTTTCGTGCGTTAGGACGCACGGAAAGCCCTCGGCTGTTTGGCATCTTTGGGTTTGAGTGTCACGTTCGAACCCAAACCCAAAACATCTGCCTTAGAAATAAATTGCGCGTTTCGCGCACAAGTAACTTGAAGCCTTGAGCTTCTGGTAACTTAAATATATGTACCATGGTAGTATTCGTGCCAAGTTTCGTGCTTAGGACGCACGGGAAGCCCTCGGCTGTTTGGCATCTTTGGGTTTGGGTGTCACGTTCGAACCCAAACCCAAAACATCTGCCTTAGAAATAAATTGCGCGTTTCGCGCACAAGTAACTTGAAGCCTTGAGCTTCTGGTAACTTAAATATATGTACCATGGTAGTATTCGTGCCAAGTTTCGTGCGTTAGGACGCACGGGAAGCCCTCGGCTGTTTGGCATCTTTGGGTTTGGGTGTCACGTTCGAACCCAAACCCAAAACATCTGCCTTAGAAATAGATTGCGCGTTTCGCGCACAAGTAACTTGAAGCCTTGAGCTTCTGGTAACTTAAATATATGCACCATGGCAGTATTCGTGCCAAGTTTCGTGCGTTAGGACGCACGGGAAGCCCTCGGCTGTTTGGCATCTTTGGGTTTGGGTGTCACGTTCGAACCCAAACCCAAAACATCAGCCTTAGAAATAAATTGCGCGTTTCGCGCACAAGTAACTTGAAGCCTTGAGCTTCTGGTAACTTAAATATATGTACCATGGTAGTATTCGTGCCAAGTTTCGTGCTCTAGGACGCACGGGAAGCCCTCGGCTGTTTGGCATCTTTGGGTTTGGGTGTCACGTTCGAACCCAAACCCAAAACATCTGCCTTAGAAATAGATTGCGCGTTTCGCGCACAAGTAACTTGAAGCCTTGAGCTTCTGGTAACTTAAATATATGTACCATGGTAGTATTCGTGCCAAGTTTCGTGCGTTAGGACGCACGGAAAGCCCTCGGCTGTTTGGCATCTTTGGGTTTGGGTGTCACGTTCGAACCCAAACCCAAAACATCTGCCTTAGAAATAGATTGCGCGTTTCGCGCACAAGTAACTTGAAGCCTTGAGCTTCTGGTAACTTAAATATATGCACCATGGTAGTATTCGTGCCAAGTTTCGTGCGTTAGGACGCACGGGAAGCCCTCGGCCGTTTGGCATCTTTGGGTTTGGGTGTCACGTTCGAACCCAAACCCAAAACATCTGCCTTAGAAATAGATTGCGCGTTTCGCGCACAAGTAACTTGAAGCCTTGAGCTTCTGGTAACTTAAATATATGCACCATGGCAGTATTCGTGCCAAGTTTCGTGCGTTAGGACGCACGGAAAGCCCTCGGCTGTTTGGCATCTTTGGGTTTGGGTGTCACGTTCGAACCCAAACCCAAAACATCTGCCTTAGAAATAGATTGCGCGTTTCGCGCACAAGTAACTTGAAGCCTTGAGCTTCTGGTAACTTAAATATATGTACCATGGTAGTATTCGTGCCAAGTTTCGTGCGTTAGGACGCACGGGAAGCCCTCGGCTGTTTGCCATCTTTGGGTTTGGGTACGTTCGAACCCAAACCCAAAGGCAAAGGCATAGGACAGTTTCGTAGATTCTGTCCCGATGCCTTTGCGACCTCGCTTGCTAACTCATATTACAATGAACATTCAACATTCAAGCGTTGGATACCCCACGCCAACGGGAAGTGCTCGGCTGATTTGTTATTTGGGTATGCGCACCCAAATGACAAAAAACGCATCTTTGAAACTCGTTAGTTTCAAAGATGCGTGGCCGATGCCTTCGTGCTTATGTGTGTTAATCCATATGAAATATTCCATGGAATAAATGTGAATATCCCGCACAAACGGGAAGCGCTCGGCCGTTTTGTAAAATTAGGGTGCACCCAAAATACAAAACGCATCTTTGAAACTCGGAAGTTTCAAAGATGCTTGCTGGTCGCGTGCAGCGGTAAAAGGCAAGTCAAAGGGTTTAGGATATAGAAGAAGTACAGAGGCCTTTTTTTCATACAATCAGAACACGCCGTGAGTGTCTATTACAACGGCGCCCACCATTATCACAAGCGAGACAAATCTTCTTAAAGCTTTTTGGAGGCTGCCTCATGATGGCACCAGCGGGAACGAGAGCGTTTGACCTGTGTGCACATTATTTGAACAAGAGTCGTGAAAAGGACCACCGGTCATAGCCGGATGACATCAAGAAAACTTAATCTAAAATCAACATGAAAATGAGTTAATCTAAAATCACAAAGAAATAATCTAAATTAATTATTTTTCCCTCGATGAGCTGGTTCAACGCTCAGCTGCCGTGATTGCCGAAGCAGCGTCGTTATGTATCTCATTCTAATACGATTCGGCACCAGATTGAGTATAACCACCGGTACCCCAGAGTCGTTTCCGCCAAAGACGTCAAGGGGTGTACGTTCAACATTCCTATTCAGTACATTGTACAGGCTGAGGACTACGAGCGTATCAGGGATGAGGACCGTGCGCAAGTCGTGAACCTGAAAGAGAGCATGGCTTGGAACCCACACTCTTTTCAGAACACATCCCTGGTGTACATTGTATACGCGGACACTGGGAAGCACCTCACAAGCGCGGAGGAGTTTGACCCCAATAAGGTGCACGACGACGGCAAGTATCTTTTTGTGTGCTTCGAGGAGCAACATAACCTCACCGCTCGGCGGGAGCTTCACGTTGAAAACCCAGAGAATGAAGCTTTTCAGCAGATCGAGTGCAAAATGTATTTTAATCTACAGTCTGATATGGTCCGATTCTTGGCTGACGAGCAGAACACCGTCGACCAGAACGTGAAGGGTAAGTCGCACCAGCAAATCATAAAATCCATGCGAGTTGGCATGCAGGTGATTTCTGAGAAAATAATGTAACTTATCCATCTTTGTTACTTAAAGCTCTTACTTACTTAAAGCAAACGAATGTGACTGACCGTAATTTCTCGGCAAACCATGCAGGCATCGAAGGGCCCGCTCCACAAACTCTATTGGCATTGTGGCATCACGGAATGGGACGTTCAGGTCCAAGACTGGACGGAGGACGGCCTGGTGAAGGAGTTGGAAAAACACGATCCCAAGACTTTCAAGCTTCCAAAGACAGCGACGGCAAGGAAGCATGTCTACGAGAGGCTGTCGAAGGGGGACTGGGCCAATGTGAATGACTGGCAGCTTTTCGGGGGAGGTGTTAAAAGTGGCAAATGGTTCCCGGTCTGGAGCTATTTGACATCGGCTCAGCAGATGCAGATTAAGGCGGAGGTGTTGCAAACGAATCACATCTCCTACGCCAACGACTACGCAACGCATTGGTCGGTCGCTACAATGCGTCAGGATACTTGGGACCTGATTGTTAAAATCATGCATGCGTACGGCGAGTGTATTCTGACGGGGCAGACTAGGACCCCCACCAAGGGGTCCTCGGGTAAGAAACGCAAGATCTGGGCTCCGGACAGTGAGATCGTTGGCATGACTACAGAGACGTCTGGGGCGGAGGAGTCGTTGAAGGATGTAGGTGTCGACCCTAAGAAGAAGAAGTCGGGTACCAAGGCCATGTCTAGGCGTCTTCCTCGAAGCGCCGGTAACATGTTCAGTGTCGGTCAGCCGGCACAGCCTTTGCAGCAGGCAATCGTGAAGGAGAGCGAGAAGAAGGAGTTGGGCATGCCCCTGTTCCAGCAGATGCTCAGGTTTCACTCGAACGTGGAGGTTGGTTACTTGAACGGCGTTCTGAAGAAAATCCTGATGGCTGAGATCACCATCCAAGAGGCGATTGAAATGCTGAAGAGGTTCAAGGGCCAACGCAACGTTCAGGCCTGGATCGTGTCGCAATCTGGGGTGGAGGATTGGGATGCTTTTGAGAAGAAATACGGTGAGACTTGGGTTTGCCAGGAGGCCATCGAGCGATGCATCAAGGCGGTGAAAAACGGTAAAACTGGGCAAGGGGGGAGTCAGCTCACGGTTTCCAAGGCCATCGTCCAATTCGTCCAAGACTGCAACACGTGGCTTGCCCGGTGTAATGCCGGAGAGGGAGACCTCGACAGGCTGCCCGTGAACTACGTCCCCAATACAGTTAAGGTGTGCGTTCTTTCAACATTCTTTGTTGTAATAGTCGCGCTCCTCATGTAGTTGCATGTTTTATTGCTCTAGCAATTTTGGGTCATTCAAATATTAACAAGCGGTTTGCGGTATAATAGGTGCCACTTCCCTCCCCCGTTGTGGAGGATGCTAACGAGGCACAGCATGAGAAAGAGTACGAGCAGACGGCGGATCAAACCGGCTACATGATCTTCAAAGACGAGTTGACGAAACTCGAGTCTGTCCCGAAGTTGAATTACGTGGGGACGATACTGGACGTTTATATTTACGACTTCGATACAGAGGTGTCAGAGCACGCGTTATTGTCTATTGCCAGATCGGTGGGTTTACCCACCGTAACACCGAGTTACGGTGGGTAAACCAACCCTACGCTTTTAGTGCGTAACGGGGTCATTCCGCGGTTCCGCAAGAAATGTGACATTAAAGTGGCCTTAAAGACACCTAAAACCAACACAAAAAGTACTCGGGGGTCATTAGGCTTGGCGGCAAATAAACGCTGTTAAACATGCCTCCTGCACCGCTCAACTTAAGAAAACTTGAGAAATTACTAGGGCGTAAGTTATGTATTCCCGCTGGTGCATGTGGGCGGGAATGGGCTATCCAAGAGTTTGGCGGGCAGTGCCACAACCCCCTTGACTATACACACCACTGAGGATTTCTGTTAATAAAGTGTTAAAAAGTGTTAATTATGTGTTAAAAAGTGTTAACGGGTAGGAACTGCTAGTAGTGGTGGTATAAATCCCGATGGTAAATAATGATTGGCTCTTGGGCGAAAGTTTAACATTATATAATTCATGTTAACAGAATGTTAACAGAATGTTAATTTAACACAATTTTAACAGAATGTTAACACTTAATCGGAGGGGTGCCGGAGGGAGTTGAAATAAGCCCCCCTCGCGAGATCGTTACACATGTAAGGAATATTAACAGAAAATTAACACTTTTAATAGGAATCATACACGTGGCACTCGGATTGACAGTTTTACCGGATACTAACACTTGGCAGACACTTAAACGGTCATGAATTAACAGATTTGACCGGATCGTCCACGTGTCGTGACTATTAACACTAGCACCACTAGATATTAACAGAAATTCCAGATTGTTCCACGTGGCATGTCTATTAACACTAGCACCACTAGCTATTAACAGAAATTCCAGATTGTTCCACGTGGCATGCAAAGAGGGACTGCCGATGCTAATAAAAGTACCACTGGAACATATACGTTCCATGTGGCAAGCAGGCATTCGCTATCTACACAGAGCAATTGGACGGAGCTGATGAAGCTGCGCCGGCGTTCGGTGTCCTCCTTCGATTGCTGCGCGGAGCTGATGAGGTAGCTTGCGTTATTGCTTTTTGCAACGTACCGCTTTCATCCCCGGCCATAGGTAAGTGGCGTGTAGAGGTACGCGGTTTCCAGGTGGGCGATGGATAATGACCTTGGTTTCGAGACGGCTTACCGGTAGGAGAAGGGTACGTTTTTCTGCCTCGTTGCACACATACACGCCCCGGCTGTTCATGGTAAGGTCCTCAACAGTGGGGTAGGCGGTCACCATAGCCAGGCGGCACACGGTGTCGTTGGCGGCGGAGTTCTCGGCGGAACGCTTCAGGAAGATCAAGTAGTAAGCCTCCACGGTGCCGTACTCAAACGCGTCGGCCGCGCATGTACTCAAAGCCACGTTGAAGGAGATACGCGTTTTTGCCCGGGTGTAAACCCGGAATGTGAAGTCCTCATCGGCTCTTCGCATGCGCGAGAATCGAAGGACGTCCATGGCTGCATCCAGGGAAGGGCTTGCATGCTCGCTAAAAAGGGATCGGACGCACCCCACCAGTTCCCGGTGCAGACGACCCCCCTCCTCGCTTGCCAACGCAGCGGTTGGCACACCGTCGCGGACGAGATAGTGGCCGGTGTCCAGGAGATGGCACACCTTGGAGGAATCGTCAGCCCGGGTGGTCCCAGAATCATGGTATTCGCCGCCCTTGGCCATGGCCATCTCCGTGAGCATGTCCGGAAGGAAGCGGATCCCTTCGTAGCTCCACGCCATGTCGTCCACCGCCTCTTTCGTGAGATACGCGTTCGCTATGCACGTGTCGATCGCCTGCAAAGGCCGCGCCGGCGGACGTTCACCGTCACCCCAAGTCAGGTTACAATAATTCGTACTTTTGGTTATTCTGTTGATCTTTGATGAATACATTATACTGCTGTTTTTATCTTTTTACAAAACAATAATGTCCTGCGCGGAGCGGCTTTTTATTTCGATACGAATTCAGAAGTAAGAGGCTCTTTGGCGACAAGTATACAGCAGTTGAGGACAGCAGATTCGGGAGACAGGCGACTCCAGGGACACCCTTGGTGTACTGGCGGACCCTCTTTCTTTTTGATACTTGGCGGTGCTTGCGAGCCGTCGCATACCCCCGCGTCGGAAAATGCATAATGGGTGATAATGACCATTTTTAAAGGTTTATAAAGTCACTAGACCTTGTAAGAGGCAAAATTAGTAAAAAAAATATATATTTTTTTATATTTTGAGATTTTTGGAGATTTTTTTCATCTGAACGGGCTGGAAATCGCTGTTTTTGGGCTGTGTTCGCTTAGCGGGTGGTTGTGGGGTATGTAATACCCATGTTTTGAAGGTCTCCAAACCGCACCACGACTTTATCAATGAACGTCGCAATTTTGGATTTTAGAAAAAATATCATAAGAGCTAGTATTTACGAAAAAATCTTGGTTTTGAGCACATATGAGGTGCGGAAGGCTTTGGGGTATGGAGTGGAATGAAAAGTACACATGATGAAGATTCATAGACCACATTGAAACAAGCAAATTAATGGTTGAATACTATTTGTGAAGAACTTTTTCCTACCATGTACAAACAAACAATCACTTGTAGCTGTGTCGTTTTGAGTATTTTTCCAGGCACGCTTGGGGGTATGATATATGTGTGATAGATAATGTTGTGCAAATACTCCCAACCTAGTGCTTTTTTCGAAACTTATTATGAATGATTTCTTGCAAATTATGCAAGTGTGCAAATTCAGAATGCATGTGTTACACTAAAAATTGGCAAGGCAATTTAAATATGAAGACAAGGCAAACAAACAAAAGAGAAAATGATATTTACAATGTGTACAATATGTACAATACGCCTAAGAGCTAGGAATGCTCAAATTCTGTAACTCCTCTATGGAGACGCCCGAGGCCCTACCCAAGTCAGAGGTATTCAATGGCTGGGTCTGCTGGAGTTGCTGGAGTTGCTGGAGTTGCTGGAGCTGCTGGAGCTGCTGGAGCTGCTGGAGCTGGGGCTGGAGGAGCATGGGCTGGATCGGCGGCTGAAGGAGCATGGGCTGGGACTGCTGCATTTGCAAAGTCTGGGGAGCTTGCGGCAGAAGGGGTTGCAGCTGCTGGGTCTGCTGGAGCTGCTGGAGCTGCTGGAGCTGCTGGAGCTGGGGCTGGGGAGCTTGCAGCTGCTGGAGCTGGGGCTGGGGAGCTTGCAGCAGAAGGGGTTGCAGCTGCTGGGTCTGTGGGAGTCTACACCCTTGCTTATCCTCTTCTTTACGGATTCAGACTTATCTTATATTTACTATTAAACGACCGCACGAGGTATGGTTTCGATACTACGGTTGGTCCACTATCCGGAATTCGGTTTCGTAATTCTTTCAAGTATGCTTTCAGTGTATGCTTTCATTACACAATATACAGCGGTTACAGTTTCTTACTTTTATGTTACACTTTTCAGTTCAGTTCTCATCTCCGAAACTGGTTACACTTCGAGTTCTTATACATTCATGAACTCTTTCCATAACTCAACTGTATTGCCCAAGTTGGCACAATATGCTAGCTCTAACATGCGGTTTTCGAATGTCTCTTACGGTGGGTAAACCCACCGTAAGGTGCGCCCAATAGACACTTGTCCTTGTTGGCGTCAGGTGGTGGAACTCTGCTGTATGTGGACTTGTCCCTCTCAGCGCTGTTCGCCTCCCTCGGTGGCTTCTTCGCGTCATCGTTAGCAGGTTGAGCCGGCTCCTTCTTCGTGTGGTCCGTGCGCCTGTCCCCAGTCCTCCTGGCAGAACCAGAGCGCCTCATGGCAGCCACCAGCTCGGGGAGGTCAAGTCCCAGCTGCCTCGCCTCGTAGCAGGAGTAAACGCAGCTTGACCTGCGCGTGAGCTCTTGCTGGAGAGTAAGCGCCCAAGCTTCGGCGTCGTTCTTCAGCTTGTCCTGGACCTCTATGATGATCTCCAGGTCCTCCCATGTCACCTTGTTGGGGGCGGCGGGGTGGCTGACTCTCAGCTGCTCGGACAAGCGCTCCTTGTACTCCTTGATGCGCAGCCCCTTGACGCACTCCTCGATGTCCTGCCTGACGATGGCGTCCTCCACCTTCTTGCCAACGTTCAGCGCAGACTCCCTGCGGCGGCAGCTCTTCACATAGGCGAGGCCATCTTGCTCAGGGGTCTGCGACTTGGCCACCAGCAGGTCCTCCTTCTCCTTGGTGTCCTTCATCAGAAATTTGGCCTCAAGTTTTGCGACGAAAGCCCTCAGAGCCCAGAAGTAATGAGTCTCTTCAGTACCATCCTCGCCTGTAAGGCCCTTGGTCGAGGTTCCCACCTCTTCCCACTCTTGAGACACTTCACCGTCAGCATCACCATCTCGAAACTTTCTGCAGACTACCCATGTCTCCCCTGACTTCATCTCGTGAAAAGGGGGCAGCGCACAGCGCACTGAGCCCTGGAAAGAGTCCCTCACAGAGATGTCCTTCAAGACGTGAAACGCGTGGGAGGCCATGAGGCCATCCTTCACGTATGCAGCGCACCACCACTCGTGCGCGACCGAGGTGGCATGATCATCCCCTGCCAAAATCGAGGGCAGGAGATCCCATATTGACCTGTAGTCTGGCTGAGATAGAGTTCTTTAGGGCCTGCTTTGCCTCTGGGCTGAGACCCTGGAAAGCTGCTGACCTCATGTGCCTGCGTATCCTGGACTCATGAGCTCGCTGCGCTCTTCCCACCATCTCCACAAAACGCCTGATGAAAGCTGCCCTATCCTCGTTCTTGCCACCAGTGTAGCGAAGTTTCGAGTCCACTTCATCAAGTCCATCACTGTCTCTGTCAGCCTGATCCATGTCGCCTAAGCTATCGAGTGCAAAAAAGAAAATTGCTGGCTGCGGGCACTGAATGTGCTAGGACAACACACGGTGTCATGCGCGGATGACTCAGCAATGTCATACATGCCAGTAGTGTCATACGCGCCTTACAGCGTTAGCGCCCGAGACCCCTGTTGAGGAAGAGACCCCCCTTTTATGGGAGTACACAGTACTACTGTACTGTGTAATAATGTGACAGGTAGAATACTGGCACATCATACTGCATGATAATGTAGTACAAGCATATGATAGGTTGATGAGACTTGGCCATGCTGACTAGGATTACCTCAGAGAGCTGAGTGAATAAGTAATGGCCAAGGCTAAAGAAACAGTTGAGATTTCTAGAGTAAAAACAGCCGCATGGCAAAAGTCAATATAATACCTAATTCTTACTGCAAATATATGCAATGAGTCTGGACATAGTTCCTAAGAATCGACATAGCTTGATTAGTCTTATATAGTGCATAATATAGAACCCTGCACTATATATGATCCACCAGTAGTTTCACAGTCACTGTCAAGTAGAAGGTTTGGTACTGCCTCCTACAAAATGGTATCAGTGTGCTACGCACCACCACCACCGCCGCTTCCACAGAATTTCTTTTTGAAACTTTTATGACCTTTCCGAAAATTTACACCGTGTCTTCGGCTTCATTGTTATTTGAGAACTACCAGTGTGCGTTACGCTTACCCGCAGCCGCCCCTGCCGCGACTTCAGTTACGGCTTTTATCGACTTTTACGGCTCGCTGGCTTGTAGCAACCACATAAGTTGTCTTAGAATTGTCAATTGCAGCGACGTTTTCTTTGGCGCGTTGATCTGGAGATTTGGAATTTCGCGCTCCTCCTGTACAAGGGCCCCAGAGTGGCACGTTTACAAAAGTGTGCCACAAGTGCAGGTGTTGGGACCTGGTAGTCGTCGTGTGTATCGAATCTGAGAATGCGGCTTCCAACTCCTAAGCTAACTTTATGAATGCACACAAATTCCAGCTCGGCGTGCTGTTTGGCAATGATTAATTTTCGACTTAGCGCACACAGAATACGGCAGCCTGCCTACTTTGAAACGTTGATGCCGTTGCGTTAGCAGTTCTGCGTGCGTTCTGCACCTGCAACTCGTGGATTTACCGCGCAAATTGTATCGAGAATTCTCATTTTTACTTGGATCCTGGTTTGGGATTGTTTGGAATTCTACCTCTTGGCACTGCCTTCGTATGTTTTGCGCTCTGACGCGCGCTGGTCGACGACTCGGCGTTTTTCTTGCTCGCTGGCACCTTTACGCCGTTGATTCTTCTTGGGGATTGTACCGATTGGTTGGTATTTTCCGCGGGATCTTCATCTGCCCTTTGCTCTGCAATTGGAATGAGTGCGCAACGTTCTTCTCTGGCTCAGAATTAGCATGATGCAGCTTCAAATTGGCGCTATTCCGCTGGTGTGCGTGTTTTTCGTCATGTCGCGAACTTATGCACGAAGCGTCCACACAAAGCACAACTCTCTAGCCCTACTACTAAACAGTCTTACTTTGTTATTGTCAGCGCTTCTATAATACTAGCTCGGCTCTGCATATGTTGCCTTATATGATTGCACAGTTGACTTCCTACTGTGACTACACAAAATCTCAAAATTTTTGATATCTTCTTTCCTTTCACAACTTATGCAAGCTCTTTTTCTCAACATGTAAAATACTGTTGATCACAGTTCTGACACTATCGCACAAGAGCAAGTTCCACAAATGTATATATTTGCAAGCAGAAGAATGCTATATCTCATAAATTATATCATAACACTGCTGTTTTCGCGGTCTGAGCGAGTCCTTGCTATTTTCGGAATCACTGTTACGAAGGCAAAACAAAAATGAGCGTCTGCCTCACCCTTATACGCCGCCCTACTTATTCTCACTATCTCTGAACAAGTGTAACACCCGCTTATCTTTCCGTATCTCTTCACTGTCATAACTCCTCGCGCGTACCGTACTGCGCGTGTCATATGTTCGTCACAGAGACTGCTGCAGCAAGTGTCACAACCCGGCTAAGGTATACGCTAAGCCGTGGTTTGTGACAGCTGTCGCGAACTTATGCACGAAGCGTCCACACAAAGCACAACTCTCTAGCCCTACTACTAAACAGTCTTACTTATTGTCAGCGCTTCTATGATACTAGCTCGGCTCTGCATATGTTGCCTTATATGATTGCACAGTTGACTTCCTACTGTGACTACACAAAATCTCAAAATTTTTGATATCTTCTTTCCTTTCACAACTTATGCAAGCTCTTTTTCTCAACACCCCCCATCTGTAGCTGCCACTGGTAGCACAGACGTTAAACAAGAGCTTGCTCAGCATCTTCTGTCGTAACACCATCCAGCGCGAACTTGCCCATGCTGAAGGTGAACATACCCGCTCCAGAAGCTTCTCCTCCTCGTAGCATTCTGGCCCGTGTCAGAGGATTCCGAAACACCATGACCCACATACATCTTCTGCCAATAGGCCCATGTTCTAAGTGTCCAATCACATGTAAGCGTCCAGCGTGACACAACTTACGAAAGTATTGTGCCCTGCTCTCTGTCATATCTGTCATGTAGTGCGATGGCACATGAATACAAGCCACCACTCGGCTGGCCAGCACTGCCAATGGCAACGCAATATCCAGCACTGCGAACCAGGGTGAGGTCACCACCGCGTCACACACCCCATACTTTTCCTTCCAGGCGCGATAATTGCCCGGCTGCAAGGCGTTAAGGGCTTCGTGCCATTTCAGCTGCGGGTTCCAATCATTATTCATAAACTTCAGGTGAGGCCATTCCAGTGACATAACTTTGCCAATGACACCTGTGCCAGCCCATGGATCCCAGACCTGTGTGATCTTCTCCCAAGTCACCTCGTGCGCCAGACGTCTAACCTCCTGGGGAACTGTCATCACCAGCTCTAAGCCCCAGTCCAGTTGACTGGCAATTTTCACCTGGGCTCTGCTCAACTGCGTAACATCCCCCCTCTTCTGCACTTCCTCCGGACTCATGGCCTGCACCGTATCCGTCTTGCGAAGGTTTCTCGCGCGAGTGTGCTGCTCTGCACACTTTCTGCTCAAGATGGTGCGATGGCCCTCATGCCAAAATCCTGGCATCACGTCTGTAATTACTCTGCTGAGCTCCTCCTGGTTCCCCCAGGCCACTCTGTCAGGGAGATCCCCCAGGCTCCCTTCCTTCCTGAGCATCTGTCGCGATGTGAGCGCCTGCCATGGGTCTTCACGCCCCGGTTTCACCGCACGATGTGGACCCACGTCTGCAGGCAACAACACCACATCATAGCCCAACTTCTCTCTCAGCTGCAGCTCCATGGCAGCCATCTTCTCCACGATCGACGTACTCACTTCAGCGGCAGCTGCCACCACGGCCCCACCCAAGCATTTGGGACATTGCCAATCTCCTTCAGGTACTCCATCCAGCGCTGGCTTCAGACACCACGTGTGATAGCCACGGTTACAGGTGTCACACAGCAACATGGCTGCCTCCCCATCTGTCCTCATGCACCCCTCACACGCGAGATGCTTGCTGGGGATGGCTGCACTGCAGTCATACTGATCTTTCACCTGCAGGTGACACGGTGCGATATTCTGCACTGTGCTCTTCTCCCGCAACTTCGTGCTGTCCTCCAACACTACCACCCCATCTCTCTGCACCTTGACTATCTTTATGATGGCTGGCTTGGTGGCCACCTCCATGCCAGAGCGCGGCTGCTGTCGTATGTACACGAAATCGCCTGCCTTGAACTGATGCGGCTTCGGCTCGTAGCTGCCACTCCTCCTGTGCTCGTATCGCAAGGTGTCGCGGTGCTGGGCGATCTCCAGGTTGCACCCTGCGTGCACCATGAGCTTCTTCACGATGGCTGCTCGCTGTAACAAGTCCTCAGCCAGTGTCTTCTCCTCCTGCTTCTCAAAGTCCAACTCGGGTCGGGCACGAAGATCCGGTGGTACAGTGGCTTCCTGAGCGAATAGCAGGGTGAATGGCGCCACTCCAGTCGACTGCTGTTTAGCTGCGTTGTAACTGAGTACGAGTGACCAGAGCATCTCGTCCCACTCGAAGTCCAGGCCCTTGTCGAGGGCCATCTTCTTGAAGCAAAACTTGAGGGTGCGTACCACCCGTTCAGTCAAGCCATTGCTCTCTGGGGAACTCGGCGAAGTCACTCTCCGGTCAATGAGACACTGCCTGCATAGGGCGGCGAACTCGCCCTCAAACTCCGTGCCCCCATCCACAAGGCATTCTGCTGGCGCCCCAAACACGGATAGAACGTGATTGCGAAACGCGCTGGCGATGGTGGCGGCCTCCTTGTCAGGAATTGGAACGCACACGACGAACCGCGTATAGTGCTCAATCATGACCAAGACGCGTTGGTTCCTAGCCTTCGTGATGCGCTTCGTGGGCCAGGCTAAATCCAGAGACCAGCGGTACATGAAGGACTTGATTTCCAGCGGCGTGAGCATCGCCTCCTCCCGTGCATAGTGCGTCTTCACCCTCTGGCAAGTCTGACACTGAGTGACCACCGCTCGCACATCCTGTTTCATGCCCACCCAGTAATGGCGTTGCCACAACAAGTTCAGCGTTCGCCTGGTGCCCCAATGGCCAGTCCTCTCATGGTGCTCACGCACCAGCTGAATTCTGTCACAGGGCTTGGGCACCAGCAGCTCCTTACCACTGACGGTAACCATGTACAACTCGCCCATGAGCTCGTCCCAGCGGTGACGTGCTGCTCTCTTCCTCACTCTGTGGTACTCCTCCTTGGGCACCTCCACTGTTCCTCCGGTATTTATCCACGTGAGGCACAGCTCGTCCTCGTGTATGTCAGGGTACTTCTCTCGAAGTGACTCCTGGTGGGTTACACTGGCTAGCATGGCAACCATTCTCGTAGTGTCGGGCAGCCTAGGCAGCCTCATCTCTTTCTCCTTCGACGCCACTGGTGCCCATTCTGGAGCTGAGCTTGCCTCTGCTGGCTTGTCTCCAGGTCTTGAAAAGGCCTGACGATGGCGCGCCTCGTAGCCCACGAGCTTCATGGATGCAAGCTTCCACTGTCTGCGACGTGGGACGGCGTCGGCCGCGCCGAGTCCCTGAGTACCTTTCTGCCCCTGACTGCACATGTGTTGCAGTCGCTCTTCCCAGTACTGATGGCTAAGGCGTCGCGCGACTTGCTGAGTGTAGTCGTTGGAACTGGTGATCCACTCTGCTAGTTGTGCTCGCACTGGCTCAGTTGTGTCCTCGGAAGTGGTAGCCACCTTGGTGGACTTTACGATGGGGATGGCAGCTAACGTGCCATGCTCCTCCTCCTCGCTCTCCTCGCTCTTCGGCAGTTTGGTCGTGCTGACCTCGACAATCGCATACAATAGCTCCATTGCTCTCCGGTCCATGGCGAGGCCAAGCACTCCTGCCAACTCTTCGTCCTTCATGCCGTGCGCCATGCGCAGCTCACTCGCGCTGTACCCCATGGCAACAGCCTTCTCGTCCAGGTTGACCTCTCTGGTCTCCCCCACTTCTTCATCATCTTCTTTCCTTACTACCGTGCCTGCGCGAGGTGCGCGAAAGGCGCGAGAGTTTTGTGTCGCCAAGATGGTTGGCAATACTCTCATAGGCTCCCCCACAACGTTGGCGGTGTAGTGAGGCTTCCTGTCTCCAGTGACAACCCTGCGTGGCTTCCAGCCTCGCTGCAAAATATCGCGCACGTATCTGTCTGGTGGTCTGTCCACCCCCTCCATTACCAGATTGAACTGCTGATTATGAAACAGATTGCTCCAATATGCTCGTAGACGATGCGCGTACGATCCCGCGCGCGCCGCGTCGAAGGATACTGGCTGGCCCACCACGCTATTGATGATGGGAAACACGTCCTTCCTGATCTTCGACTTCTCCCGGTGTGACAACGGAGAAAGGTTCTCTAGCACATATGCTGGCGGTCGCTGAGGCTGCAGCTGCTGCAGCGTAGAAAGGACTCGCACTGCCTGGTAGAACAGTCTGCTGTGCCTGCCCTCCAAACCAGCCAGCTTGCCAGCTGGTGACAGGTCCTGGCATGGATATCCACACACCATGACCCATTGTTCTCCACTCAATGCCCCTGCATGCACAAGGTCAATGAGACTGGTGTCTTCGATGTTGCTGGGCAGCTGTTCCAAATGAGCTGCCTCAGCACGAAACAAGTCAGGATGACGGCGGCTGAGCGCCATGCACCTGGCCCTGGCTACCGTCTGGCTGGACTTCGAGATGTCCTGGTAGAGGTACTTGTTGACCTTAACTCCACAGCGCAAGAGCATCTCTAGTCCAGCACACAAGCCCCCACACGGCTCATAGCAGACCACGCCTTCTTCTCTGGCCTCCCGAAAGAAGCTCTTGTCAATCACTCTCGTGTCGATCTTCTTTGGCACTTTGAGCTTGCCACCCTCCATGGTCTCGTCGCCGTATATCGCTGGGGAGCCTCCAGAATGCATACCCCTGATTGGCCGGACCTGGCTGAGGGCATCCCAGGCGACTCGTGTCAGCCTGCCCGAGCACCTGGCCACCTCCGGGTGGTCAGTGTCAAACATGACCCCCTTGTTGCACTCCAACTCTTCTTGGTAGTGCACGTCAAATAGTCGATGGACTGCGCTGGTCCCCAGCTGCTCCCTGACCATGTTCTCGCAGTAGTTGGCCACCTGTGCCTCTGGGCTCACTTCTGAACCAAGTGGTGGCTCCCTGGTCACTTCCAAGCAGATGACGTCTGCGAAGCAGCGCGTTAGCCTCTCGGCATGCCCCGCTTCCCTGGCGTGGTCCCCTTCTCGATCCAAGCGGGCACCGGTCTCGTCTGCGGTGCTGGGCAGCGGGTACCTGGATGGCACATCCGCGTTCTCATTCTTCGGACCTGGTCGGTACTGGACCGTGAACTCAAACTCCTGGAGGCTGATGGCCCAGCGTAGGTGTTGGCCCTGCAGGTCCCCCTTCTCCATGAGAGTCATGAGCGGCGAATGGTCGGTAATCAGCGTGAAGTGGATCCCGTGCAGGTACTGACGTAACGTGCGGATTGCCCACACCACTGCCAGCATCTCACCCTGGAAGCTCGCGTACTGTCTCTCAGTCTTCGACAGCGAGCGACTGCTCACCACGCAGATGTGTTCTACGCCGTTCTCGTCCTTCTGGCCCAGCACTGCACCAATGCCATGGTTACTCCAGTCCGTGTAGAGGAAAATGGGCTTACTATAATCGATGGGCTTCAAACATCTCCCCGAACATAGGGCGTCCTTCAATGCCTGCAATGCCTGGTCCTGCTCCTTCCCCCAAGCTTCCTTGACGTCCAACACCTCCTTCCTGAGCAAGTCGTTCAGTGGTCGTGCCATCTCTGAGTAGTTGGGTCCCATGGGCTCCCCCACCAAGCCTTTGTAGTAGTCCATGAGTCCGAGGATGGAGCGTACCCCAGTCTTGTCCTCGGGCTTGGGCAACTCTTGGATGGCTTTGCACTTGATGTCCTGCGCACCAATGGTGTTGTAGCCAATGCGGTAGCCCAAGAAGTCCACAGTGGCTGACCCGAAGGTCGACTTGCCCGAATGCAGGCGGATCCCTGCATCCCCCAAGGTGCGAAGCACAGCTTCCACATCCTTGATGTGCTGCTCAGCGGTGTCTGAGTATATGCACACGTCATCGACGTACGCCACCGTGCAATGTTGCAGGTGACGCAACTCGTAGTCCATGATTCTGATGAAGGCTGCGGTCGCTCCAGCTGCTCCAAACGGCATGGATGTGTAACGATAAAGCTGGTTGCCCCACCAGAACGCTGTCTTGTCCCTGTCCTCCTCGGTGGTCATGGGAATCTGGTGGAACGCCTTGGTCGCGTCCAGAGTAGTCTTGAACTTGGCTTTGGCCACGCGCTGGTAGAGCTCTTCTGGACGATGCGGTAGCGTGTTATCCTTCAGCGACAACCGGTTCGTGTTCCGGAGGTCGACGCAGAATCTCGTCGAGGTCCACTGTCCAGTGTCGTGGTCCTTCTTCCCCGCGACCACCACGTTGCTGGCGTGTCTGCAGTGCTGCGAAGCCGGCTCGATGAAGCCATATTCCAGCAGCTCCTTGCAGTGCAGGTCGATGATCTCCTGTTCCCCTGGGCTGTATTTCCTCAGTCGCTGGTAGGCCACCTTAGTCTCGTCCTTGAACGGGATGGCGAAGGTCGCATGTGCTGCTCCTCCATGGTAGCCTTTGATGTCCTGCGGTTTGTTGGCGAAGCAATAGCTGCATCTTCTCACCACGTTGCGCATCTCCTCCCAGTTTTCATCAGTGAACTCGGGATGTCCTCAAAAGGTGGCATTGAGCTCGGTGTCCAGCCACGCGGCCTCGTCCTTGGTGACCCTGGTTGTGCCCCCTGGCTGTAACGTGTCCAGCACCGTGTGTGGAAGCACCTCGTCTCGTTCTGTAACCACGGCCTCCCATCCAGTGTCCCATTGGCGCGAGGACCTCTGGTCCTCCCAGGCGGTCCTGGAAGATCTGCACAGCGAGTTCGAGCATGAGCCCACTGCAGGCATGCCCTGAAACTCCCCAGGGGCCACAGCGGCCACCCAAGCAGCCACCACGAGCAACAGCAAAAGTTTTAAAATTCTGCTGGTCCCCACTGGTTTGACTGGAGGGTGAAGGGTCAGTATGCAAGTCAGCATCCTCCACCCCCCCTGCATACGGCCCAGGCCTCATCCCGCAGACACGTAGACCACCAGCGCCAAGACTGACGCCACATGGACGCAGTGGGCCACCCGGTAGCAAGCGGCTGCGAGCCGCAGGCGCTGCAGCCGGGCGGCAAAACGCGGCCTCTCGGAGGAGCTGCGAGCTCTAGCCGAAGATCGTCCCGCGGGTGCAACTCCTACTGGGCAACGCCTGGGCTCCCCGGAGTACACTGGTTGCAGGTTGTGCCAAAGCAAAGAGCACTATGCTCGAGAGTGCCCACAGGCTGCTCTTCGTAAGAAGGAGTGGGCCAAAGCACTTCTGGCTGAAACCTTGGACATGATCATGCACGAAGTGGAAACGGATGAATACTGCGACGTGCTCAACGCGGTGTTGCCAAAGGAACTAATGGATTTTGCCGCGGAGGACTCCCTCGAGCTCGGAGTACCCTCCAAGTCCTAATGAGCTCGGGCTGTGGAACCCCACATCCCCGCGATGAGCCCCCCTCCTACCTCTCGGAGCAACAGTTGCGGGAAAAGTGGAGAAGAGCCCGTCGACGTCAAAGGCGGAGTGCTCCTTGCACAGGATACCTAGACTCCGATGAGCTCAACATGCTACCCTCGCGGGCGATGACCAGCCCTCCTCCCGCGCCGGAGCGTCAAGTGGTCGAAGCTCGTCTTCGCAAGGAAGCCAAGTCTCCAGTGTGTACGAGCGAGGACCTCTCAGACGACTCCCGGCACGTTGAGAAACGGCACCGACGTACCCTGAAGGTGACCGAGAGCTACCGCGTGCACTTAGAGCCAACGGGCCAACCATTGCAAGGTTGGCAATTTCGATCTGTCCGAGGGCAAGGGACGAGCGCTCTACGCTCCAAGGTGGGCACACGGGGCTTGAGGTCCTCCATCAAGGCTCTGGAAACGGACCTTGCACCGCCCCGTACACCTCCGCGGAGCACGAGCCCACCGCTTTGGAGAGCTGGGCATCGACGCAGCAGCCGAGGACCCACGCGGTCACCAACGCACAGCGCGGTTACCGCCAACAAGCGAGAAGCTCGAGCTCGATCACCCTTACCCGCAGCCCTTAGCAAACTTAAAAGGCTGCAAGAATACCGGCGACGACGTCAAGACATCCAGCTTGGGCGTCGACCTCGTACGCCCTCACCTAATGACAACACGACTGTCGAGGCAACCTCAACCACACGGAGTGACCGCCCCCGACCATGGCTGTCACCCGACCCATGCAGCTCGAGCTGAAGGAGCACCAAGGAGGAGGTGGCTCAGTGGGCTGGAGAAGGTTCGCCAACGAGAGAAGCTTAAGCGGGATTATGCCAGTGGCCTCCCATATTTGGAGCGCGACTCTCCTATAGACGAAGAGCTACTGCACATCTTAGCCAAGGAACAAGCGCAAGAGGAAGTAGAAGACGGACTCCTCCAGTACGCAAGTGACTTGGCGACGAATGGTATGGCGCGAGCAGCGAAGGACAAGGTCATCCAAGTGGCCTTGTACCCACCTGATTACCCACCCAGGGATCTGGTGCAGACAGCCACCGCTCAAGGGCTCTTGGCCGATGCAGGCACCTACGAGTTACCATGGGACTCTGACATGGACGACCCTCTTGACCTTGCTAGGCGACCCTCATGCCAAGGACGACCCCATCGTATGCCAGCTCAACAGCATCACCGACAGTGGGAACATGAGCCCTGGTTGGAGTGATCTCTTGGCGGCTGTATCAACATCGCGAGCGCCACCTCGACAGATCAACAATTCCAAGGCCCCCACCTTGTTGTTGTTCTGGGCGTACGTGAACGGTCGTCGCGTAAAGGTGTTGGTGGACACTGGGTGCTCCACCAACATTATCTCGGACAAGACTGTACGCAGCATTCCCTCCCTGACGCCTCGACCTCACGAAAACCCCATGCGAGTGCGAGTAGCCGACGGCGCGTCGTACGATGTCAACACGTGCGTCCGCCCTCGACTGCAAGCAGAGACCACCAAGGGGTTGTACGTCAAGCAATTGGAGCTCAGAGTGATGCCCATTGATCTTTGCGTGGATATCATCCTTGGAGGACCTTGGCTAGCCTCCCACTCCCCAGTCACCTTGGATTACTCCCGATGGGGTTCCATCCGGTTTGGTTCTGGAAGCAAGAGAGTGGTCATTACAGGCTGCTCGCCGGGAACGCCAGACCCCTCAAGACTCAAGGATAAGGCCATGGCGTTGGTACAAGGAGTCTTGTTGGACCCCAAAAGGGTACGCAAGGACCTTCGAGCCCTCCAATCTAAGGATGAGTGTGCCTTCGTGGTGTACCTGACACCCGACGGCACCTTCGGGGCGGTCGCTTGTGACGAAGAGGCCGACGCCGAGACCGACGCCAAGCCCAAGGATGCTTCGTCCGAGCGTCGCGCCACGTTTAGCTCTGAGCAGCAATACGCCCAAGTCGCGGGCGCCATGGACTCCTCCCAAGCGATCTAGGTGAGACGGACGCGCCTGCGCTGATGTCCGCGTCAGACACCGACTCCGAAGCCGAGGACGCTCTACTCCTCCGGGAATCTGTGTGGCCCAGCCCAGGCACCAGTGACGAGGACCACTTGAATAAGGTGTACGTAACAGTGGAGTCCACCCGCCCACAAAACTTTGACGTGGTCGCGCTGGAGGGTGCTGTTGGTCCCCCGGCGGACAATGCGCCATCCAACAACCTATGGCTACTATCCCGAGATCCTTGTGGGAGGACCTAGAACGCTCTAGATCCTCCCACAAGGATCACTTTTTCAATAATTTATCTAGGCGCCCCACGAGCTTTCTACAAGTCAACACCAAGGAATACTTTCCACATGGGACCTATACTAAGTAGTATGGTGCGTGGTTTGACGAGAATCCATCATATATACTCCTAGCTAATGCATTTATAGCATGCCCCAACCAAATTTTGAACTGCCACGCCTTTTAAAGCTTCAAAAGCGGGGTGTATCTTCCATATTTCTTTGCCAATCGTATATCGATCCTTTGTCACCATAGACATGATATATCTCAAGGTATGCATGTATATTAATCATGTTTGGGTCAAAATACGACTTGGATGATGTATATTGGACACATCACACGAACGCGGTTACATGGGTAAGATATACACATTCCTTAAGTATGGGGATAATTTTGCATTTTGGGCGTGAGTCTTGGTCCATTTTAAGCTTTAAGGCTAGATCTTTGCCTTGGTGAGCACTTCAGTACTTTAATATGACTTCAAAGTCTCCTTGGGATTTTTGAACGGTTAGAACTACCGCTAGAGGTTCTAGAATACGATTTTCAGACCCTGATAACGATGGAAATATTGAATTTCGACGGTACTACACCATGGCATGCGCATATGCGGCGATTAATCCGGCTAGTATGATATTAAAGGGCTTACAAAATTAGTTTTGGTCATATTCTCGAGGGTTAACAACATACGCACCAACCCGAGCTCGTGTAGCAAGGCCTAGATTTGTCGGTACCCTAGATCCTTGTGGTAGGATCTAGCATTTTGATTAAAATTCTGTACACCGCGTTGGAAATCGAGCATTCTTTGAATTCATCGATCAGTTCTTGGTCATTTTCATGGATGGCACCATAGTGTACAGTCCAGATTTTGACAGCCACGTGAAGCATGTTCGACAGTTCTTACAGCGCTGCAGAGATCATCAGTTCTACATCAGGCCTTCTAAGGTTGAGTTGTTCGTCAGATCCATCGATTTTATCGGACACCATATCTCAGAGGCAGGCCTATCCATCATCGAAGACAGAATCCGTGCAGTCATGGCTATCCAGCCTCCAGTGTCATATGGTCCAACCGTTGGTAAACAGCCTCTACGCCGTATGGCTAAAGATGGCAAGTCATCTCTTCGGTCATTCTTGGGCATGGTCGGCCAGTTTAGGAGATTTATACCAAAGTTCTCCAAGATTGCCGAGCCGCTCAATCGTCTCCTTAAGGATAATGCAGAGTTTGTCTGGGAATCTGAGCAGCAGCAGGCATTTGATAATCTCAAAAGTGCCATCTGCCATGCTCCAGTACTACAGCTTCCAGATCAGAAACTGCCATCTATTATGGAGGTCGATGGATCAGGCACACATGTTGGTAAAGTAGTATTGCAGGATCAAGGAAAAGGTATGAAGCCATGTGACTATCACAGCATCACTCTTTCTGATACACAGAGACGCTGGCCTATTCCTGAGATCGAGCTATTTGACATTGTGGAGGGCTTCCGATTCTTTCGCCACATCTTGCTGGGAGCTCTTGAGACTATTGTTCGCTCAGATCATCAGCCACTGGTTTATTTCCAGTCCAAATCCACACTAAGCCCCAAACAGGCGAGGTGGTTGGATGAGCTCTCCGAGTACAACTTTCGAATAGAGCACATTTCTGGCGAGAAGAATAAGGTTGCAGATGCACTCACCCGTATTTCTACACTCTTTGAACTCACTGATTGTCTGCAACATATAGACGTCGGCGAGGCACCTTCACGAGACATTCCGTCTACAGATTCTACATGCATTGCTCTTATATCTGCATCATCAGCTCATCAGCTTCACTACAGTATTATATCTCAGTATGATCGTGACACATTTGCACAGACTATATTATCTAAGCTGGCATCATCGACATCATCACAGTCAGTCAGCAATTTCGAGCTCATTCAGGGATTGATCTATCGCAAGACCATTTTTGGCAGACAGCTTTACATTCCACCTACTGCCAAAGTTCCTACAGATGACGGTGAGATCGCACACCTTTGCCACATTCTACTTTATGAGTGCCACTCAGCCACTATTTCTGGTCATGTAGGCAAAAATCGCATGCTTCATTTATTGCGCGTAGCCCATATTATTGGCCAGGAATGACGAAGGCAGCCAATCAGTACATTCGGGAGTGCCCCGTGTGTCAATGCCAGAAAACGAGGAGACACAAACCTTATGGTCAGTCACATATACGATATTGTGTGCCTAAGACAAAATGGCTTGATGTATCTCTTGACTGGATTACTGACCTACCTATCACCACTAATGGGCACGACAGTATATTTGTGGTAATGTGCCAATTCTCTCATCGCTGTCATCTCATTCCCTTCAACATGACCTGGACTGCTCAGCATACTGCTTCAATATATATGCAGCATATCTTCAAGCTCCATGGTCTTCCGAGGAACATCATCTCAGATCGAGACCCCAGATTTACTTCTTCATTCTGGCAAACACTGTGGAAATCTACTGGTACGAGATTGTCTATGACGTCTTCACACCATCCACAGTCGAATGCAAGCAATGAGAGGAGCCAGGAATGACGAAGGCAGCCATTCAGCACATTCGGGAGTGCCCCGTGTGTCAACGCCAGAAAACGAGGAGACACAAACCTTATGGTCAGTCACATATACGATATTGTGTGCCTAAGACAAAATGGCTTGATGTATCTCTTGAGTGGATTACTGACCTGCCTATCACCACTAATGGGCACGACAGTATATTTGTGGTAATGTGTCAATTCTCTCATCGCTGTCATCTCATTCCCTTCAACATGACTGATCGCCAGATATGCTTTCAATATATGCGGCATATCTTCAAGCTCCATGGTCTTCCGAGGAACATCATCTCAGATCGAGACCCCCGGATTTACTTCTTCATTCGGCAAACACTGTGGATATCGAGGCTCAGCCATGAGCGATATGTATGGCACGGCTATTATTGAACAACAATAGCACGCGCAAGAGTTGGGGTGGGAGTGGTCGATACAGAATACCTCACATTTAAGGAAATGCTGGGTTAAGGAAACAGCCAGATTTTCGGGGGGGCGGAAAAATGCGAAAAAAGCTGGGCTGGAAAAAAACATTAAGAAAATGTACCCAAATAAGGAAATGAAGGCTGCCGAATCATTTCGTTAACGGAAATCGGAATGTCATACTAAGAAGGAAACGAAGGCTAGCTGAACATCAGAAAATTCCATTATTATTAAGGAAATTGTAGCTGAATCTAAGGAAATTATAGTCGATATTTCATGAAATTCTGGAAATTTTCAATGGCAAATAAAGACTTCAAGTCGTCGTAGTCTTCCTTACTAATCATCCCACTTTGCAAGTCAGCATGCAATTCTCGCAGTTCCTGGCGACTGCTCGGATCCATGGTGAATTTAAGAGAATGCGCTGCCTGACTGCGCTTTCCAGTCCCTAAAAAGAAATGGATTTAAGAGAAGAGGCTGGCTGACGCTCGAATCGCGTTTCCTATTCGTTAGTAATTTCGGTAAGAGGCTGACGCTGGCAGGGGGGGGGGGGGTCAGAAAAATACGAAAAAAGCTAGGCGGTCCAAATTCTGTTTCCTTAAAGGTGAGGTATTATCAGTATCTACTGCTCGAGCTCAATGCTCTCTCATATACGCCAATGCCCCCACGCTTCTCAAGCGTTACCACCATTGGGTTGTGAACCCGAAGGCATTGGGTGAACACCAGTATCGGCTGATCGAATTAGCCATATGATACCCGCATGGTGTTCAATTCATGCTTGAAGCGAAGACGCGTCCCTTCAGAACAGTTCGTTCTTCAAGAACTGTCTTGCTTCATCATCGAGATGCTGTAATCAACCTCTCGATGACAGATGTCACTCATGGTGAGTGGATGACATATAGTATGGCTGTACATGTCACAGTCGACCGTACTGACGACTGTATGCCATTATAACATATGACATGACATGACATGACATGACATGACATGACATGACATGACATGACATGACATGACATGACATGACATGACATGACATGACATGACATGACATGACACGACATGACATGACATGACATGACACGACACGACACGACACGACATGACATGACATGACATGGTATGCCATGTATGACACATATGGCATCGGTCATATCCCTGACAGATCTCCCCTCTTAAAAGAGTTGTGATCTCACAATATAGGGTGCATACCTTTGTATATGTCTTTGATGTCTTTGATGTCTTTGATGTCTTTGTTGTTGAGCTGGTGCCAGTCTTCTTACACCGATGAGGCGTCCCTCAAGGTGTTTTTAGGATTTTGGGGGGAACTGAGTCCACTTTAAACCCTCACCTTAGGCATTTAGCCCTACAGTTCTTAGGATGTAGCCCCCATGAATTGCGTATCGTATTTCAGGGTGACGTTTCAAGGTATCCATGAATTGCGTATCGTATTTCAGAGTGACATTTCAAGGTATCTTCCGAGGTTTACGTTACGGATAGATATTGCGCTGCCGTTCGTATCGTATTTCAGAGTGACGAATTAAAAACGAATATGTTTTTACGGCTTTATATAATGCATCCACCTCTTCCTCCCTTCAGAGAGCTTACTCCCCCGAAGTTCACAGAAATACTATGGAGAGCCCATTTGGGGACTTATTTTAATGCAAACGGAGTGGCCCTGCTTAACGAGATATCGGAGGGTCTCTATGAGTCCACTTTAAATCCTCACTCGATCTGCCCCAGTGCTCCTTTTATTTTTCGGTCCGGTACGCGCGCTTTGACGAACATTTCATAGAGTGGATTCGACAACGTACTAATGTGAAAATCGTTTTAGTTATGTGTGTCAAGCATAACTCAGGATCACAACTCCGTCCACCTCAGTATCCGCTAGCTGCGGATTACTGGCCATAAGATCCGAATGACAAACCACGGTCTGGCAAAGGTAGCATAGCAGTTTTTATTTATCCACAGATATGGTACCCGCATGTATGCGTATCTGTGCAAGCAAGGGTATGATTTTGTACAAGGCTCACTACACCTTAGCAAGGAAGGATCAATTTCCTGCTCTCATGCAACATAATGACAAACATTAAGAGCAAGGTATATAGATGATCGACATGTATTATTAGTATATATTACAAGAAGTAAGGGCAATAGGCTTAATATAATGTTAGCCTTCATAGGCAGCTATTATGTCTGCTGCATTGGTCAGCTCTGTGGCTTTGACCCAGGTGTCATGCTCAGGGCCGTAGCCTGCATATCGCACTAAATAGTACTTGACACCTCGAGTGATCTTATCTGAGAGTATGTGTGATATCTCAAACAGTGGTTGCCCTTCTTCGGTGATCATCTGTGGCAGAGGCAAAGGTGCTTGAATTGAGTCATTGTACAGCTCACCCTGCCTGCATTGGTGGACACTGACCGGCTGGCTGCTACCTCGGACACACACATGCAGCCCCCAGTCCCGTCCACAGTGCAGGCCTGTGCCGTCACACCGGATTTCCACTTCCCTTCTATCCCTGAATCTCAGGAGGACACCTCGGAGACCACTACTAAGTGGAAACAGTTCATGGCAGACACCTCGATCCGCACTGACACACCTCGGCCACGGCCAAACAGCTCACACTCCCCAGAGCACTCTCAGTGGGATTTCTCAGTTATGCCATCTCCCTCCTTCCAACAGCTTAATCAGTTCCTGGAGAACTACAGCATGACTCACCCCTCATATTGCACCGCCGACCCTAATGAGGATTGGGCCCAGTTTGAGGTCTTTGATGACCACCATTTGGGCCCCTGGGATCAGCATTGAGGTCTACGACCCTGCGGTTGCAGCGCCGTGGGGAGAGACCTCAGCTGCACCGACAGTGCCCCGCACTGTCCCCACGGCACACCGGTCTTCCTCCCTCTGCTTGGGAAAGGCCGCCGTGCCTCCAACACGCACGGACACCTCCTTGTAGATTCAGGAGCCTCACATCTCCTCCTGAACAACAGGGAGCTCTTCACTGAGTTGTCCCCGTGCACCTCCAGCATGACCACAGCCTCGGATCAGCATTACAAGCTTCACAGTGTCGGCACGGCCTCCATTGATTTCCAGTACACCGACGGCACTTGGATCACACTCCCCTTTCTCCAAGCCTTCTATGATCCAAATGCCCCAAACCTCCTCTCAGTCCGCCAGATGCTCAGACACGGGGCCCGCTCCCCTGACTTCATCGACCTCACATGACACCACGGTGCTTCTCTCTTTGACCTCTATGACACTGGCAGAGACTATGTTGTACACCCCAGCAGCTGGCGAGCCACCCCATCTGCCCACTCCATAGCACAGAGGAGACCCCTCCTGCAGCCTGCCCCTTCGGAGCTTGCAGAGAAGGGCACAGTCGACTGGATGGTTGCTAGGTCCGCCTACAGAGAGTTTGCTCAGCACAGTCCACATGGCTATTGTGACACAGACCTCTACACGGACGGCATCCCCTACCCACGGGGTAACACACAGTGCCAGCACTACTACTCCCTCGAGGACCCTGCTGAGGATCATGTCTGGTGCGGGCGCTCTTTCTGGGCCAACCCGCCCTTCATCAACTCCATCATCCAAAGGATGTTGATGAAGATGCTAGAGGACTTCTGGTTAGTGTCTATTGGGGATACGGTGGGGTAACCCACCGTAACGAGGCGTTACGGTGGGTTAACCATACCCTAAGGTCTTAGCTATTTATTATCATTATGAAGCATTATATCGGGTCATACACGTGACACACATTGCCTTTAGACTCATATCCACCATGTGAAATGGAAAATATACCGCTAGATCGCCGACAGGGTAGAAAAAACTTGCCACCGCAAGCGAAAACAACGAAACACCCTGAAAAATACATATTCACTGCATTTTTCAAGCCATACCCCCTCGTGTAAACCGCCTCAGAATTCCGTCTATAATCAGATGATAACTGAACCCCATCTAAGAGAGGTTCCCTAGGTGTCATAGATGATAGAAAAATTCTAATATGCATGTTCCAGATGCGATCTGCGTTCTTAAAATCTACCCATATATGAAAAAATGGGTTAACCCACCGTAAGGATTTGGGGCATTTTTCTGCTTGACCCCTTGGTACTAGGGCGTATATAAGACACACCTATACGATATGTCTCGTATTTTTTGCAAGTCTATGCATTAACATCACCGCTAAGGTGTGTAAAAAAGCATGGGTTTGCCAAGTTGTCACAATATGCTAGCACCAGCATGCGGTTTCCGAAAACCTCTTACGGTGGGTTAACCCACCGTAAGGTGCGCCCAATAGACATTAGACCCTAATAACACCTCATACACGGTGTGTCTTCGGAAGTCACCATCTGCAGCCTGGTGGCCACTCACCTATCACTTTCAGGAGATAGCCACCATCCCAGCAGGCACACCCGGCTTCTTCTCCCGCCCTCGAGCTGGTACCTACTCCCCCCAGGACCTCACAGATGCAGGAGAGGAGGGCGGTGCTGACCGTGTCTTCATCCAGGGGGCTCCGTTCGACACCATCATCCTTTTCAAGGATGCCACCACAGTCCCCAGGATTGACCCTCATCAGTACCTCCATGCCTGTCTGGGCCACTACTCACACCAGTACATTGCTCACCTCTTCTCACAGGGGCTTCAGTTTGCAGTGCCCAGACGACACCTCTCCATGAAGACACTCAGGACTATCCTGTCAGGCTGCGGGTGTGCTCATTGCAACACCTGGAATGCCAAGCGCCCAGGACCCTTTAATGTATTTGACAGAGCCAACCGCAGACCACCTCCGGCTTTGCCAGCCAGCCACCGGCCTGTCGAATGGGAACAGTCCAAGCCATTTCAGCACATATTTGCTGACATTTGGGGCCCATGCAAACCCCCTGGCTACGACGAGTCAGTCTTCATCAGTGCCTTTAAGTGCCCCGTCACTAAAAAGGCCTTCGGATATGCCTCACCTTCTAAGGGAGGCCAACACTTCCACCTCCAGACTGTCCTTGATGACATTCAGTCCCACGGCTTCACACCAGAGACCATCACTTTCCACACAGACTGTGCCACAGAGTACACATCGGAGGAGATGAAGACACTCCTCCGACAGTACCGCATGCGTCATGAGACCGGTCCGCCATACATGCACGAGTTCCAGGCTCAGATTGAGGTGCTCTGGAGAGACATGCAGAAGATCATGAACAGCACCATGCGCACATATGATGCCCCGCTGTACACATGGCCTCTTGCTGCACTCCAT
The DNA here is from genome assembly GCA_001247695.2 of Cymbomonas tetramitiformis. Taxonomy (NCBI): domain Eukaryota; kingdom Viridiplantae; phylum Chlorophyta; class Pyramimonadophyceae; order Pyramimonadales; family Pyramimonadaceae; genus Cymbomonas; species Cymbomonas tetramitiformis. Next base: position 110,113 of record LGRX02021300.1, read on the forward strand.
GCCATTAACACAGTCCTCAATGTTATGCCTAACAGGCACATTGGAATGGACACACCTCACCTCAGATACACCGGCCGTCACTTCGACTACACCGAGCTCCGGCCCTTCTGGTCCGAGTGCAATGTCTGGCAGGACCCCGCACAGCGCTCTAAGGCAGGAGCTAAAGCTGCCACTTCGGCTAAGCTACAGCCTAAGAGCAAGCCCTACCGCTATGTCGGGAATCTCACACCTGGCAACTATCTATGCCTTGACACAGTGAAAGGAAAACTCAAGGTTCTCTCTAGGCCTACGTTTGTCACTGACCCTGCTCTCATGGCTAAGACACTTGCCAACACACACAACACTCTGGTTGATCCCGCCTCCACAGCTATCTTCACAAAGAAGTTGTACCCCATCCGACGCCCCACAGCCCTCTCCTCCCCCGACATCCTCGAGCTTGCATGCAGCACCCACGAGTCAGAGACCTTTGCCTATGTCAAGGTCCAGTGTGCTAAACTCAGACATCCAGTCTGGGTAAAGCTCATACACTATCTCCAGCTGGCCAAAAGCCACTATGCCACTCTCATCAGCTTTCTCAAGCACAGACACAAACATGGGGCACCTAATGTCTTTTACCCGTGTTTTGCTATGTGCTCGGCTAAGCCAGTTGACCGGCAGAAGTATCACCCTGCAGTCATCGTGTCTGTAGACCATAAGCCTCAGGTCCAGCACAGATACCAGGTGTACTTCGACTCTGCTGACTCACACTCCACCCAGTATGCAGACACCGATGCTGTCATAATCTCCCCAGACCAGAAGGCCATGCTCCTTGCCCTCAGGGATGCAGACTCGGACCCCGCAGACTTCCCGAGTGATGCCTTCATGGACGAGCCAGACCCTGCCACATACAGACAGGCTCGGCTCAGCCCTAATTGGAGACAGTGGCACAAAGCCATTCAGTCAGAAATTGACGGCATACTTCAGCCAGACAGGGCCGATCCAGTCACCGCCTTCCCTCCAGGCTCCACCGTCCTCCCCAGTAAGTTTGTCTTTAAGCTCAAGAAGCTGACAGACGGCTCCCTTGACAAGTTCAAGGCCAGATGCACCACCAGAGGAGACATGGACCGTACCTTCTATGAGGAGGCGGAGACCTTTGCCCCTACACCTCAGCTCACCACCTTCAGACTCCTACTAGCGCTCTGCCTGAAACACAGACTCATGCCATACCACTATGATGTCTCTCAGGCTTTCCTCCAGGCTCTAATACCCGAGGATGAGCGGTACTATGTCAGGTTTCCGAAGGGGTACATTCATCCCAAAGGATATGTAGGTGCCTATATGAAGAAGGCACTCTACGGACATCGGACCTCAGGCAGACTCTGGTCAGAGACCGCACACAGATTCATGACAGACCGCTACCCTACACTCAGCAGGTCCACATATGACGAGTGCCTATACATCGGCTGGATTGACACTCAGCTCTTCATAGTCCTCATCTATGTTGATGACTTCATTGTGGCTTGTGCCGATGAGCTGTCCAGAGCCCGCTTTCACACTGACATCATGTCCACATTTCAGGCCACCTACTCTGGTGTCCTCAACCAGTTCCTCCAGCTCAGAGTTGATGTTCAGACTGAGACACTTCCTACAGGAGAGTCATACCCGACCAGGATTGAGCTTTCACACGAGCGGAGCATCACAGATCTGTGTGCTAAGTTCAGCATAGCCACGGATAAGCAGCCACCTCGATCACCGATGGCAGAGGGTCTCTCCCTCCCCATTCCCCCACCTGATACCATTGACAGGTCCATTGAGACACCCCTCAGATCCTTGATCTACTCTCTGCTCTGGTTAGCCAGGACAGTCAGACCCGACATATATTACCACGTCACATATCTGGCTCAGTTCTGCCACCAGCCCACAGTTGAAGCCCTCACCGCTGCCAAGCGGATCCTCCACTATGCCTATTCCACCAGAGAGTACACACTTGGTATGACTATTGACTCTACAGCACCCCAGCTCACCGCGTTCTGTGACTCAGACCATGCAGGAGACACTGCCACACGGAACTCAGTTTCCGGCTACTGTCTCTACTTTCACGGTATGCTCATTGACTGGTGGTCAAAGAAGCAGAAGTCATGCACTGCCCTTCACTCTACAGAGGCAGAGTATGTTGCCATGTCAGAGGCCTGCACCTCCGCCCTGGCCATCTATAACACACTGACAGAGTTCTTTCCCTCAGCTGAGCCCATCACCATCAATGTAGATAACTCAGCAGTTCAGACTCTAGTCACTCAGCGGGCACTCGGCTCTTCTAAGCTCAAACACATTGCGGTTCGGTACCACGCGGTTAGGAACTGGTGTCAGGGGCCCCTCAGGAAGTTTACACCGGTCTGGATTCCGACTGATGACAATCAGTCTGACATTTTCACAAAAGCCCTTCCTATCACCAAACACGGGATTCCCATTATTGACAAGTTCACTGCCCGCCTATTGGATATTAAGGACCGGCGTGTTAAGCTGGTTGAGAAGCTACGAGCAGCTGAAGCACAGAAGCTGCATGCCCAACAGCAACAACTACAACAACAGCAACGACAGGATCAGATTGTATTAGCATCACTGCAACGGCAGAACTTGATAGGGTGACCCGAGGCGAGGGAAGGTGGGCCTCTGCGAGCATGTCTATTTCTAAAGACCCGGAGGCACCAGTAGGACCAGTTCTTGCCAATGCAAATGCCTGTATCTCTGCTGGCTCCGTTTCTGAGTATTATAATATATTGCTTGTCTGACATTATCATGCCACTGCCACACACATCCACAGAATGCGGTGGTGTCACGGGGGACTAGATATACCGTATCGCCCCCTGTATGACATTCCTCGATGCATGTGATAGATGACTGCATTATTATTCGGCTCGAGACCGCGAGTCATAGCGACAGAGACCGCGAGTCACAGCGATAGTGACTGCGAGCCACGTGTTAGAGTACTCGAGCATCACCGTAGCTGTACTCGTACAGACTTACACAGCGCACGTAGCATAAGCTACTTAGACTCTCAGACTCTCATATGTGATATCTTTACAAACATATAATCACCGTTTCAGCCTCATATTTTTGCGTACAGCGATAGTATTAAAACACGGATATATATATAATATTCTACCCTATATGTGTTTCAAACTATCTATTAACACATCCACAGAATGTGGTGGTGTCACGGGGGACTAGATATATAGTACTGCCCCCTGTATGACATTCCTCGATGCATGTGACAGATGACTGCATTATTCGGCTCGAGACCGCGAGTCACAGCGACAGAGACCGCGAGTCACAGCGATAGTGACTGCGAGCCACGTGTTAGAGTACTCGAGCATCACCGTAGCCGTACTCGTACAGCTTTACACAGCGCACGTAGCATAAGCTACTTAGACTCTCTTACTCTCATATGTTATATCTTTTACAGACATATTATCACCGTTTGAGCCTCATATTTTTGCGTACAGCGATAGTATTAAAACACCGATATACAGAATATTCTACCCTGTATGTGTTTCAAACTATCTATTAATGTTCGCTAATAATCCGCACGAATCGTTCAGTGCAACGCACACATATGATGATTTCGCTATTTGCAAATGATCTGCACGAATCGTTCATCACGACGCGCACGTACGATGATTTTAGCTCGTCAGTGCGATGCGCACCTGCTATGATTTCATCTTATGCAGGGGATGCGCGATTTGAGGGCGCATGATCCGTGGTGCATCTACATGCAGCGCGACATACAATATGTGTTACGCGCGTTCATAGCATGCAATCACGATGTTCATTCAATACTCGCAGATGTACATACAATAGTTTGCAATCATACCGGTACGCATACACCCTCACAACTTCCACAAGCTTTGGGTTTGCAGACTCTGCAGTCAGCGGTCAGTGGTCAGCGACCATGTCCACTGGTCCTCAGCGTGCACGTATGGCCGTTGTTCGTTCAGCGTTGATCTCTCTTCGAGTACATCGGCAACATTCTACCATTGGCTATGGTATGGTGGTGTATGGTGGTGTTTGCGCACCAGACACCAAGCTCGAGTCCATCGCGCTCACCATCGACAACGAGTGCTTTGACTATTTCGACCTCATCCCTCCACCTCCCTCACCTTCACCTTATGCGCCCCTTGGTCACCAGCTGGTGGTGTCTAGTGGTGTTGTCACGCCCCCTTCACCCTTCACCATCATCCCTTTCGAGCCTTTTCCCATGAGCTCAACCACATCCGTTCACCGCATTTTCCACCTTCCACCTCCTCACCCTTTCTTCGTCGGTGCATTCGCTCAACCTCATCATTTGTTCTCATTTTCTCCCCCTCCTCTTCCCTTCGCTCCCCCTATTATCCCCCCCACAGCGCTTACGGCGCCAAATCCCCAAATTTCTCTCCACGAGCTAGCGCTAGGGTGTCACGAGGGTCGTCTGAAGTCTTAGCTCAGCAGACGAGAGGGATATTCTGTCAGATATTCTTATTGGTAATTATAATGCATTCTTCCTTGGCGTGGGCAAGATCTTAGCAAATCATGAAATATTTGCTCATATCATACCTCACTCATGTCCGATATCTTCGGATGAGATGAACTTGTAACTAAACTTATTGTTATTAGGCGTTATCGATAACAGAAACAGTTTAAAGTTACCGTAACACGCAACGAATACTTCTGGAGCAGCAAAGATCAATCTGAAGAACCTTTTATTCCTTGGAGAAAGGATTCATCCGAAACCGGTTGAAATTCTGCTTCCTGTGACATGTAGACAATAGCATAGATATCGCTGCACGAGATAGCCAGGCGCTTCGAGCAGAGCTCCTGCAAGCTCAGTGGCGTACCGTGGTGCTGCCTGGGCCTCCTTACGAAGAATATTCGCTAAATTGGGATGTTCACGATGAGATCAGAACCACGAGGTCTCGTTTTCGGGATTCTGTTCCTTGTCTGCACGGTGCGTCCTGAAAATTTACGTAACCGCCATTTATTTTCGTTGCTCGCATCGCAATTCGGTGCTCATTTCCCCCAACGCTTGTCCAGATGCGCTTGTTTCACTTGTTTTTGCGAGCGTGGCGAACGGTCTACAAGTGATAATAACGATAAAAAAACTTCGGTTTCAGTTATTGATTTTGCGAGAGTGCAGCTTATCAAAAGGCCGCAGGAGTGACTCACTACGCTGTTTTGTGACTGGAGGGTGAGAGACAGGGTGCGCGTGAGCTTGGGGAGAAAAACGTCGATATTACAGGGGGCAACTCCGCAAAAGCCCAAGTCAGTGCGACTGGCAGTCTCGAGCCTGGTGCGCACTTGGCCTTCACGACTTGAAACGTGTTGGGCACTTCAGCACTTGAGACTTGAGTGGCTCAAAAAGGTTTCCCTGCATATCAAGATGTAGCCTAATACATCATGTCAGCGGGCGGAATTATCGGGATCCAAAGAGATGCCATTATTTTTAGTCGCTTTCAAGCTGTGGCAAGCAGGCGCCTGTTTACACTCCTTAGAACCTCCATAAAAAAAGGCGTCAGTGTAAGATGCAGTGAAGAACATCTGCACCTGGAGACCAACAGCGCTTCGAATTTTTCCTAGTGTCTATCACTTAATCCCTACGTCTACACAGTCAGCTACCACTGCCGTGCACTTTCGAAGTTTCTGTAAGCAAGTTGCGACACCTGGTTTACCATTTTGATGGATTTAAATCAAAGTACATGAAATACAACAGGTGTGCAATTGGCACATGCAGGCCAATTTTGACTCACCGCGCTATTCGAGGGGACGAATTATCGACCGGTTTCACTGAGGGGTGATCGTGCACGCGGGCTGAGAGTGGGCGAACGACTTAAATAACTGGCCAGGGCGTAATAGGGAATGTGAGTGGGTGCTTTGCGGGGAGAGGGAACGGAGGGCGGATCGCGGGTCGGCCGTCAGCGCGCTGTCCGAGAGAAGCCGGAGTGAGCCTTCTTGTTTGGGCGGAGTGCGGCAGAGAAAGGATGGAGCAACACCTCGACTGCGGGAGTCCAGGACTATGAAGGAGACCCCATTCTCAGGCCCTCCGGGTTAGGGGAGTGGCTGCTCGGGGATCCTACGGTGCTCCAGCTCGGGGATGAGCTGCACCTTTGGGGCAACGAGGTGTTCCACGGCATTCTTCACTTTTCGGCAAAACTCACCGACGTCACCAACTTCACGAAAGTGGAGACCTCTGTTCGCCTGCCTGGTGCGAATCGCGCGTACGCGCACTTCGATGCGGCCCGGGACACCGTGATCCTTTTCTACGAGCAGTATACCCCACCTTTCTTCCGCTCGTCCAGGATCCAGTGGGTCGAGTCGAAGGTGGATGGCAATTGGAAGTGGAGCGCCCCCACACTTGCTCTGGAACCAGCCCTCGAGTGGGAAATGATCGGCACTAAACGCGTCGGCAATCCGTTTGTTTTCTTCAATGCGCAGGCTAGTCCCTCCCGGCGCCCAGTGCGACGTTGCTGTAACCCACGTGACAGCAACGTCGCACGTGCGACTGCCGCACCCTGGCTACACTGTGTGCGACGCCCTGCTGACTTGACTGCACGTGACGCTGTGATGACTTTAGTAAGACAAAGGTGTTAACTTTTAAATGATGATATGCCACTCCTTGGATCTTGCACGGCTGTTGCTCGTGGTCACCGTTTCCTTGCTCATGTGACAAATATACCAAATTAGGGTCTGGATAGCTTTGCTGGGATTCTGGACGCCTCGTACATGGTCGATTAGACTTTTACTCACTGCCTCAAGACCTATTACATGACTTTTACTCAATTAGCCACTCCCAGCAAAGCGCATGATCTGTCCGTGATATGTGACAATGCAGGTTTCGAAGTGGTGGATGTACTATTCTGCCTCCAGTGTGCATCTAGACGACGCTGATATCGATGAGCCGCTGCACCTCGGCCTCGCTCAGGCAGACGACCTTCGCGGGAACTGGACCCGTGTAACGGCAACCCCACTGGCGATCAAGGGTGGCGAATTCCAGAATGCCACTGTCCTGGGTATCGGCTCACTGAAGTTGGTGAAAGGAATGAATGGCGATGGAACACCAAGAGTGGCGCTGTGTAACCGCGTCACCCGCCACGACGTGACTCATGTCACTGGAAGCACCATTTCCTCACTTAAATCCGTCGATGGCGGCCTATCGTGGCAAGTTGAAACCGCAACACTGATAACTCCCACCCCTGCAGCAGAGCCCAACACATGGAAAGAGAGCTACGTCTATGGCTTCGACACCTTCGTAAGCCCCTCGGATTCCAATTGGACACTGGTGTTCTACAATGCGCGTAACGGATGGCGGCATGCTATGGAAGCCATAGGTGTGAGCCGCGTGAGGCCTCAAAGCATCCTGAGGATATGACGCAAACTTCAGTGGAGCCGAGTTTCTATCCGCGTGGCTATCGATCATAAGGCCATTCATGGGGTTGTGCGCTGCCGTGCATTACGATGTGTTCAGCGTTCAACAAAACTCCTTTCAAGCTTACTGAAATTTGGCTCAAGGGTGCACCTTGATCGTTGTCAATTGATAGTTAATTTTGAAGGAACCATTTTGAAAAGGCAGACATGAATGGTGGTGCTTGCTTTAATTCGCATGTCTGCACTCTTGGAAGTGTGGTTGGTGGAAGCATCAGCTTGAGATTTAAATGTGAATCGGACATCCACCCAGATGGGGTTGTTGATGGGATGCTGGTGACCCTGTTGTCCTTCAATGAGGAAAATTACCTCTTCTTGTGCTGAACAGATTCGTCGACCCCTTGCTCTTTGTTCCAAACAAAGCGACAGAGGATGGTCATGTTCACACTCTGCGTACAATGATTTCATTTGTAGAACCCATTGGATGGACTCGTTTCCTCACGGCGCTCAGGGCACGTAATATGCATACCCCGCTTTCATAGAACCGTAAGCGCACTCAAAATGTCGGGTTGAAACAACGTTACACAATCTTCGAATGCAAGTGTCGTTACATACTATAGTTTCATTCATACAGTAAGCGACATTCAAAGAAAATGGTGGGGTATACCCAGTAAGCTGTATTATCAGATGGTTCGCGGCATACACATTGTATAATTCTCTAAGACGGAATAAGGTACAACACCCTACGCTGAAAACCCGGAATCGGTCGGAGTACGGGTACATCAGCGACATTGCTACAATCTATCACAGTCACAAGTCAACCAGGAAAAGCGCAAGTCAGACGAACTTGTACAAGGAGTGAAAATTGAAACATCGAAGCTCAACGAAGGTGTCCGCATTGAGGTTGTAGATCCGCACACGGGACAACTAACGTGCAACCAGCGGGGCTACCAGGCATCCCTCATTCGTCGGGCAGTCCACACCAAGGGACGGTGTCGACATCAACATATCATATTCATCCGACAACTTTTTAGTTTAATTAAACAATCGTATCTATCGAAAGGACTTCTGATGCGTATTCCGATATGTCGATAAGTACGTGCTTATCACGAAATATGATATCCGTTGCTAGTTTTTTCGTTGCATTGGTATCGACCGATCGATTATACGATTACTCGATCTACGCGAGTCTGAGAAGGATGAGATTGAGGACGAAGACACAGACGAATATAAGTAGCACGAACCATCTCCTGTCAATTATAAATAGGCAGAAAACCCGACGTATTAACAGACTACTCCTTTGCGTGTATATATTTGCTCGTAAAACATGTCGAAACAAAAACCTCATGGAATTCTGCCAGTGAAATGGAAGACACTAAGTACAGGGCCCGATATACTATAAATGCAGAAAAATGGAAAACTCACACTTATAACAAAACCACAATCTTAAGGCAAATCTCAAACACAAAAAAACAACCAGGTAACAGCTTCTTGCATACACAGTAAACCTAACACATACACAAATAATAATACCCTTAGGCCATCAAGGACAGAACGGTCCACGCGGGAAACCGCCCATCCCTTAAACTACCAGAGCCATATGTACACAAATATGAATGCAACCACCCCAAATACGGAAAATCGTATCGAGTCACACCTAAAGTTCGTTGGCTTCTTTTACATACACTCTGCTGTCCGAGTCTGCCAGCACTCACGTTCTCAACGTGAACTCGAAAACCAACCGGAAGAAGCCAAGAAAGGAGGAGGCCTGATCTACACCGGCACTGCACTCGAGGCGGACACGGAAGCCATTGCGACAATGGCGGGTGAAATTGCTGCAGGCAACATCGATACTGACCTCCTGTCGGACACTGACGAGGAAGAGGGGGAGGAAGAGCCTATTCGTGGCCAGATGCGTTTCTACCGCAGAACTGGCCACAAGATGGCTGCCATCCAACCAAATGAGCTCAATGCGGTCAAGATAGCAGTTGCAGCGGCCATCCTAGCTGCGGGAGGCAATCCGAGTCTCATTACCGCCATACCCACCGGCTAACCGGGCAAGCCCTCACAATTGTCCTGGTCAGTGAGATCGACACGGACAAGGTGCAGGCGGTCTTCGACACGGTCGAAATCAAGGCTGCGGGAAACACCCAAGGCTCTTCATGACTACTACGGTATTCATGATTAGTCGCTTGAATAGGCGTTTTTTTGTACTATTCAAAACATGAGTTCGGGGGCTGCCGTACTACTCAAGTCATGATTTGGGTGGTCACTGTACTACTCAAATCGTGACTTCGATGGCCCGTGTACTAATCACAAGATGACTAGTATCATGACTGCTACTCACAATTTTTACTGCCCGCCTGCGCACCAGTCGAGTGTTACCATTGATTATTATATGAATGGATAAGGTTCATTATACACAGTGATTATCATCGACGATAATCACTGTGAAGCATATTCGATATTGCTTGCTGTTCACGTTCTCTTAAGTTTCACTCCGCAGCCGCTCGCTTTGCCACGAAAACGTAAGCGAAATTATCCTCCCAAAGCACAGGTAGCATAATGATTAGGGAATAGAAAAGTGCATAATGGGGAATAGGAAATCGAATCTTTTTTTGGGGAATAAGTTTGTGACACATGAACATGCGTCTAATATCACCGTTTGAATTATTTTGCCCCCACCCCACCTCGGTTCACTTGGTTATTGCAAACATGAGGAAGCCTCCGAAAAAGTACGGCAAGGTGTGCCTTTCTTGCGACAACGGCGGGTATCGTTGTACTGTTGAACACTGATGGTATGCATTTTATTGTCCTCTATTCAAGAAAGAGGACAGGGTAAAAGATTCTCCATCAAAAATGAAAGGTGCGTCGCCCTTGCTTTCCACGGTTCCCTTGTACAGTTGACTACATAATAAGTGTTAGGAACAACTTTGTTTGCGCAAGCAAGATTACGGGGCTTTCATTGAACCAGATACGGGGCTTTCGTTGAACCAGGTACGGGGCTTTCATTGAACTAGATACAGGGCTTTCGTTGAACCAGATACGTGGCTTTCGTTGAACCAGATATGGGGCTTTCAGTGAACCGGATACGTAATTCTACGCGAGTTCCTGACCACGATACCGAGTGTGCAGGCAATTCTGCTCAAATTAGAAAGGGTTGGAAGCAAGATCCGTTCGGAATCTAGGATGCTTGACGGTTCTTGTGAGGGGGGTAATCATGGGCGTGATTCGAGCCAGCCAACTCGACTCACGCCCAACAGGGACGCATCTTGCACAGCATGAACATATCACGCATATCATATAAGCATAATAAACCCATACTGGCCGTTTGGCAATGCAATTTCACCTCTAGCGGAAACGCGGATGTCAACCGCGTCCACGTTTCCGCTAGGCGTTTCTTCCCTCATTCGCGCGCTCGTTTGCAAGAGAGCCTGGGCAACGGATGAGGGAAGCGTTAGCAAAAATAGTATTTCGTATGCGTTGTTTTCCCTAAACAAATTGCACAAACTGAACGGTCAACCACACATCTCGTTGTGGGATGACGCGTTCATTTGGCGGAAGCGGGTGGAATTTAAGGAATTTGAAACCCGCAATAGTTGCGCAATGGTTTTTCATCTTCTTTGCGAAACGGGTACCCACATCATACTAAGTAGGAATATGTGATAATATTTTGAAGCAAAAGATTACTCAGATTAATACCATCTTAGAGATCTTTATTTCGCTGGACAGGGCACACTCCCGGAGAGAAAGCCTTCCGCCTTTAGTTAAAATTGCATATTTAACAAATCAGACAGTGAGTATTTTCTCCAAGTATTTTCAGACTGTAATACTTAAACACTGGTAATACACTGAGTGTTGTCTCGCGTGTTGTCACCAAGCCTTAGAAACTCACGATCTCACTCCCAAAGTGACCAAAAACCGTTCGATCGCCGATCGTTCGGTTTTTGGTCACTTTGGGAACGCGTCTGAAAATACTCAGTGTTGTATCGCGTGTTGTCACCAAGCCTAAACTCGCGATCTTACTCCCAAAGATCGCCGATCGTTCGGTTTTTGGTCACTTTGGGAACACGTCTGAAAATACTCAGTGTTGTCTCGCGTGTTGTCACCAAGCCTAAACTCGCGATCTTACTCCCAAGGTGACCAAAAACCGTTCGATCGCCGATCGTTCGGTTTTTGGTCACTTTGGGAACACGTCTGAAAATACTCAGTGTTGTTTCGCGTGTTGTCACCAAGCCTAACTCACGATCTCACTCCCAAAGTGACCAAAAACCGTTCGATCGCCGATCGTTCGGTTTTTGGTCACTTTGGGAACACGTCTGAAAATACGCAGTGTTGTCTCGCGTGTTGTCACCAAGCCTAAACTCGCGATCTTACTCCCAAAGTGACCAAAAACCGTTCGATCGCCGATCGTTCGGTTTTTGGTCACTTTGGGAACACGGCTGAAAATACTCAGTGGTTTCGCGTGTTGTCACCAAGCCTAAACTCACGATCACTCCCAAAGTGACCAAAAACCGTTCGATCGCCGATCGTTCGGTTTTTGGTCACTTTGGGAACACGTCTGAAAATAC
>LGRX02021301.1:9870-49626 GCA_001247695.2 Cymbomonas tetramitiformis
CCTCAGCCACCCCCACCGCCTCCGAGTCCTCCTTTCACCGGTACAAAAAGCTTGTTTGCCATAACCTCCTCCAGCTCAAACTGCGGGGGAACCACATCCAATATGGGAGATGAAAACACAGCAACCTATTGGGACCCTGATGAAGGAACTTGTGCTCTGGGCTCCAATGATTGGTGGATCAAATTTGAGCTTGCGGCAGAGATGACTGTGCTGAGCGTTGGTTTTATACCCTATGGCGACTATACCCACGACATCACAGACTACGAGGTGTATATCTGTAATCCAAGACCTGGGCTGGGCGAAGATCCGGACGTCCAGAGCTCAAGCTACTACACCCCAGCCACAAGTAGCATCTCCACAACATGTGAAGACAAGCTGGCGACATGCACCGCCACTGCAGGAGCCAGCAACGAGCAGATTTGTGTAGGCTGGGCCGACAACATTGTGGGACAATATTGGGGTCTTCGGGTCACTGGGCTGGGAGGACGGTACTTAGACCCCCCTGTGGATGGGGAACCATACATCAAGGAAGTGTACTGGTATGGCATGAACGCACCTCCCCCGCCTTCACCTCCCCCTCCTCCTCCCCCCACCACCTCCTCCCCCGCCTCCTCCCCCACCTCCATCACCCCCCACACCTCCCGCCCCTCCCCCCTCCCACCCCCACCTCCGTCGCCCCCTCCGCCCCTCCACCGCCCCCTCACTCCTCCTCCACCACCTCCTCCCCCCTCCTCCTCCTCCACCCCACCGCCTCCCCCCACCACCTCCCCCACCGCCTCACCCCCACCGCCTCCACCCCACACTTCCCCCTCCCCCTCCTCCTCCCCCCACCCCCCACCCCCACCTCCTCCCCCACCCCCACCTCCTCCACATCCCCCTCCCCCGCCACCCACCTCCTCCCCACCGCCCCCCACCACCACCACCTCATACCCCCCCCACCTCCATCGCCCCCACCTCCACCTCCGCCGCCACCGCCGCCACCACCCCCACCACCTCCCCCACCCTCCACCCCACCTCCGCCACCACCTCCGCCCCCCTCCTCATCCCCCTCCACCTCCGCCAAGTCCTCCGGTGACTGGTGTTCGCAACCTGTATGACATCAACATCACGCACACCAACTGCGGGGGTGACATTGCCAGTCTTGTGGATGAGAACCACACGCACACGCTCTGGGCGCCAGATGTCAACGCACAGTGCACGGACGCCTACGGTAACTGGTGGATGCACTTCACCCTTGCCAACGAGACCACAATAACCAGTACCGGCTTCTTTCCCGTCGGAGACACTAAACACGACGTGCGGGCCTCTGCCGACCTCCCGGGGCCTCACTTCCCTGCAACAGATGTCTGAAAATTCACACTGCATGCGTGCAGAGACAGAGCGCCTGCCTGTTGCACCACCCTAAGCGCTTGGGCCCACCTGCTTCCCTCCAGCACAACCGCGCTTCACCTGCTCCCCTCCAGCCCATTCTTGCTTTGGATTTCCCAGAGCTAGCATGGTTTCAAGGCTTCCGGCGTCAGCTCGAAATCGCCCACTGTGGCTTCCCTTGCTCCTCCGGCTGTCTCCAGGCCGGTCAGTGGCAGTGCTGAGCCGCAGGTGTTTGCCCCTGTCTGCCACGTGGGCGCAGGTCCGTGACTATGACATTTTCAGGTGCCATACGGGCGAGATTTGCGACTCAACAAACCCCCCACCTCCAAGCCCACCTCCACCTTGCCTCCCCCTCCCCTCACCTCCCCCCGCCCAGCCCCACGCCCCTCCCCACCTCTACCACCCCCAATTCCTAGTGGCCTCACAGTCGCCCCTAGCCCCCTCCTATCCTTCACCACAGCCCTACGCTCCCCCCATATCCCCCACCCACCTCACCTTGAATGCGGCGTCGAATGGGTGCGTGGGGGTATCCATTGCCGGATGCATGTACAGAACTGCTCCGAGGCTGCTGCCACTGTTGGTGAGCTCCTCACATTCCGCCAACCACGGCACTGCAGCCATGGCGCAATCCTTCCCCCACTCTGCGGTGTGGAACACACCTGATGGTGTTGACAGGGCAGCCCCACTCAGCGGTGTGGAACACACCTGATGGAATAACCGACAGGCGGCCCCACTCAGCGGTGTGGAACACACCTGATGGGGTAACCGACAGGGCAGCCCCACTCAGCGGTGTGGAGCACCTGATGGGGTGACCGACAGGGCAGCCCCACTCAGCGGGGTGGAACACACCTGATGGGGTGACCGACAGGGCAGCCCCACTCAGCGGGGTGGAACACACCTGATGGGGTGACCGACAGGGCAGCCCCACTCAGCGGTGTGGAACACACCTGATGGGGTGACCGACAGGGCAGCCCCACTCAGCGGTGTGGAACACACCTGATGGGGTGACCGACAGGGCAGCCCCACTCAGCGGTGTGGAACACACCTGATGGGGTGACCGACAGGGCAGCCCCACTCAGCGGTGTGGAACACACCTGATGGGGTAACCGACAGGGCGGCCCCACTCAGCGGTGTGGAACACACCTGATGGGGTGACCGACAGGGCAGCCCCACTCAGCGGGGTGGAACACACCTGATGGGGTAACCGACAGGGCGGCCCCACTCAGCGGTGTGGAACACACCTGATGGGGTGACCGACAGGGCGGCCCCACTCAGCGGTGTGGAACACACCTGATGGGGTGACCGACAGGGCAGCCCCACTCAGCGGTGTGGAACACACCTGATGGGGTGACCGACAGGGCAGCCCCACTCAGCGGTGTGGAACACACCTGATGGGGTGACCGACAGGGCAGCCCCACTCAGCGGTGTGGAACACACCTGATGGGGTAACCGACAGGGCGGCCCCACTCAGCGGTGTGGAACACACCTGATGGGGTAACCGACAGGGCAGCCCCACTCAGCGGTGTGGAACGCACCTGATGGGGTGACCGACAGGGCAGCCCCACTCAGCGGTGTGGAACACACCTGATGGGGTGACCGACAGGGCAGCCCCACTCAGCGGGGTGGAACACACCTGATGGGGTGACCGACAGGGCAGCCCCACTCAGCGGTGTGGAACACACCTGATGGGGTGACCGACAGGGCAGCCCCACTCAGCGGTGTGGAACACACCTGATGGGGTGACCGACAGGGCAGCCCCACTCAGCGGTGTGGAACACACCTGATGGGGTGACCGACAGGGCAGCCCCACTCAGCGGTGTGGAACACACCTGATGGGGTAACCGACAGGGCGGCCCCACTCAGCGGTGTGGAACACACCTGATGGGGTGACCGACAGGGCAGCCCCACTCAGCGGGGTGGAACACACCTGATGGGGTAACCGACAGGGCGGCCCCACTCAGCGGTGTGGAACACACCTGATGGGGTGACCGACAGGGCGGCCCCACTCAGCGGTGTGGAACACACCTGATGGGGTGACCGACAGGGCAGCCCCACTCAGCGGTGTGGAACACACCTGATGGGGTGACCGACAGGGCAGCCCCACTCAGCGGTGTGGAACACACCTGATGGGGTGACCGACAGGGCAGCCCCACTCAGCGGTGTGGAACACACCTGATGGGAATTGACCGGCAGGGTTAATGGGGTAACCAACAGGACATGTCACAGACAGACCACTGCAACGGCTGGGGTCGGACGTCGTTGGGCAATGGTTGGGTGCGGGTGCGGAGTGCGGGAGGCATGGTCGATGAATTCCTCGGGAACCGGGAGTGCCCTATTATGAGTTCTACTTTACGGTTTGATCCTCCCCCCTCCTCCTCCGCCTCCTCCCGCCTCCTCCCGCCGCCGCCTCTCTCCTCCCTGCCCCCGCCCCACCCACCGCCCTCACCTCCCTCCCCCCACCCCTCCCCCCGCCTCCACCTCCCCCCCACCCCCGCCTCCCACCCCCCACCTCCCCCCACGCCCTCCACCCCTCCTCCGCCCCGCCTCCACCCCCCCCACCACCTCCCCCTCCCCCCGCCTCCCCCCTTACCCTCCTCCACCTCCCTCACCTCCCCCTCCCACCTCCCCCTCCCCCTCCACCCCCCTCCACCCCGCCTCCACCTCCCCTCCCACCTCCTCCACCTCCCCCACTCACCTCCCTTCTCCCCCTCCCACACTCCCAAATCCTCCCACCTCACTCACCAAGTCCACCTGCCACAGGTATTAAGAACGCTAATGAGCTCCAGCTGGCAGAGACTAACTGCGCTGAAGGTTATGCTGGCGCCTTCCTGGACGGTGACGAGGCGACTTCAGGGAACCCCTGGGCCACGTGCACTGATCTCACCAGCTGGTGGCTGCGCGTCACTGTGGCGGCAGATCAGGTGCTGCCCGCCACTCCCATGGCCCGACTCGCCACTCCCCCCATGCCGTCGTTTCTTAAAGCCGACACCGCCCACCGCTCCCACCGGCCAACTCAGCCGTGTTGTACCTGCCACTCCCTTCTGCTCGATGTGCTGCAGTCATCACTCCGAGGGGATGGGGGGCTGCAGTCATCACTCCGAGGGGATGGGGGCTGCAGTCATCACTCCAGGGGATGGGGGCTGCAGTCATCACTCAGGGGGATGGGGGCTGCAGTCATCACTCCAGGGGATGAAGGGGCTGCAGTCATCACTCAGGGGGATGGGCTGCAGTCATCCTCCGAGGATGGGGGCTGCAGTCATCACTCCGAGGGATGGGGGGCTGCAGTCATCCTCGAGGGATGGGGGCTGCAGTCATCACTCCCGGGGGGATGGGGGCTGCAGTCATCACTCCGAGGGGATGTGCTGCAGTCATCACTCCGAGGGGATGTGCTGCAGTCATCACTCCGAGGGGATGTGCTGCAGTCATCACTCCGAGGGGATGTGCTGCAGTCATCACTCCGAGGGGATGGGGGGGGCTTCATCACAGGTGGTTGCCACAATTGGGCTTTTGCCATTTGGTGACTATGACCATGACGTCTATGAGTATGACCTTTACAGCTGCCTCGGTGGCGCTGTTTCCGACACGGCCTCCTTCGAGGCTGACTGCACCAAGATATACACCTGCTCGGCATTTGTGGGAGTGACGCATGAGCAGCTGTGTGACGGTTGGGTCACCTCGTCGGCCGGGGCGTTCTGGGGCATTCACATCACACGCACTGGCAGCGGCGCGGACCCGTACATCCGGGAAATCAACTTCTACGGCTTCCCCCACACCCGCCGCCACCATCCCCTCCCCCGCCGCCGCCGCCGCCGCCGCCGCCTCTGTTCCGCCTCCCACCTCCTCCCGCCACCGCCCGTCGCCTCCACCCCCACCAAGTCCCACCTCCACCTCACTCCCCTCCTTTCCTCCCCGTCGCCGCCACCATCCCCGCCCCCACCACCTCCCTTAAATCCTCCCCACCCCCACCCAGCCCACCTCCCACCACCCCCCACCTCCCTCCACCTCCGCCCCCTCCACCTCCACCTCCTCCAATCCCGCCATCCCCTCCTCCACCTCCTCCCCCTTCACCTCCCGGCTTCGAGGGGTCCATCGCCCCCTCCGTGTGGCCCCCCACCACACCCACCTGTCCCCCATCCCACCTCCACCCTCCTCACCACCTCCTCCTCCGCCCCCACCTCCTCCCCCCACCGTCCCACCACCGGGCCCACCGCCTCCCTGTCCGAAGCCTCCTCCTTTCCCTCCTCACCCTCCCACCACCTCCACCACCCTTCCCACCCAACCCTCCCACCTCCCACCTCCAGCGAACCCTCCACCGCATCAGTGCCACCATCCCCACCTCTCCGCCACCATGTCCACCGCCACTGCCACCCAACCCACCTCCTTGCCCTCCCCCTTCCCCTCCCCAACCTTTGCAACAATGGAGGCGACATTCTATTTTGGAGACTTTGACTCTGATCTATGGGAGACCGCGAGCTATGCATTTATCAATGACGTGGCAGAGTCTGCTGGGATTAGCACCGATCAGGTCACCATTAACGAAGCCATTAGCAATGTGGACTCCTCCACATCCACGGGTGCGCGCCGCCTGCAGGCCAGCTCCTGCGACGCCACGGCAGCCTCCTGCTTGTCTGTGGACACCAGCATTCTGTGGCAGACGAATGACATCAATACTGGCGCGAGCCCTGACGACTTCGCCCTGACCGTCATGAATGATCCCAGCAAGATATTTGAGAACAGTCAGAGCTACGCGCTATCGGTGGCCACGGTGGCCACGGGGCGCATCATGTCCAGCGGGGGCATCACCGTCAGCACGCCGTCCTACCCTCCGCCACCCCCACTGCCGCCCCCGCCGCCACCAGCCTGCAATGTTGATCCCTGCTTCCCGGGGGTGGACTGTGCGAACAGCGAGGTGACCGACGAGGCCCCTTTCGGGTGGACTTGCATGGGGTGCCCCAGTGGGTATGAAGGGGACAGTGTAGGGGACTTCGGCTGCGAGGACATCAACGAGTGCGTCGTGACATGGAACGGCGGATGCGATAACTCCACGTCCTGCATCAATGAGGTTGGCGGCTTCTATTGCACGCCCTGCCCCTCCGGCACGTCGGGCACGGGATTGGTCGGATGCACGGATGACAACGAGTGCCTGATCGCCAACGGGGGGTGCGACTTCAACGTGGAGTGCATCAACACGTTGGGAAGCAACGAGTGTGGGGACTGCCCTGACGGGTACACGGGCACTGGAGCGGAGGGGTGTAAGGACGTCAACGAGTGTCTGGTGGATAACGGCGGATGCGACCCGGTGACCGAGTGCATCAACGTCCCTGGAACAGTCTACTGTGGAACCTGCCCCTTCGGCTATGTTGGCGATGGCTACATTGGGTGCCGCTACTCCATGAGTTGCGAGGACAACGGCGAGGAGGGGTGGACGTTCCCCTGCGCAATGCCGGAGATCCAGTGCGACGACAGCACGGGCTTTGTGGAGTGCGGGGACTGCCCGGCAGGGTATTCCGGCACTGGCATCACCTCGTGCGTGGACGCGGACGGATGCGCGAACTCCCCCTGCTTCTACCAGCACGACGAGCTCATGGTGGAGTGCATCGACATCCCTGCGCCGAACGTGGGCTTCGACTGCTTCTCCCTGTGCGGGACCAACCCCTACGACCCGGAGAACTGCTGCCCAGACGGGTACGTCGGGGACGGCATGGTGTGCTATCGCGACATCTGTCTGTCCGGTGAGGCGTGCCATCCGAAGTCGGCCTTCTGCGCGATGATCCCGGGCGGGTTGGCGGAATGCGGCCTCTGCCAGACGGGGTACATCGGCGATGGGTTCCTGGACGGCACCAGCTGCTCGGACGTGGATGAGTGCGCAACGGGCAATGGTGGGTGCTTCTACCTCGGTGAGTGTATCAACACGGAGGGCAGCTACCACTGTGGGGACTGCCCTGCCGGGTATCGCGGCAATGGCATCGTCTGCACCATACCGACCAGCAGCTGTGCAGAATCGAACGGCGGGTGCTTCAAGGACGGGGATGTCGAGGCGGAGTGCTTCGATCTGGACACCGATGGCATCACCCGCGTGGAACCGTACTGCGGCAGCTGCCCTTCCGGGTTCGACGGTGACGGCATCACATGCGAGGATGCCCCGGGGTGCTTCGAGGGTGCCTGCATGAATGAGTGCCTCGATGTCCCGGCCCCCGGCACCGGTTTCACGTGTGCAGCGTGCCCCGCTGGCTTCCTGGGTGACGGGTACGGCAACAAGAGCGGCATCCCGGATGCCATTGGGTGTTATGCCAACAAGTGCTTCAACAACAACGGCGGCTGCTCCGACCTCGTCACGTGCACGAACGACCGCACGACGGAGGCGGGGCGGGTGTGTGGCCCGTGCACCACTGGGTACCGCGATGTGTACCTGGATGGGACACAATGCGTGGACCAGGAGGGCTGCCACCCGACCTACGGCGAGATGTGCTTCCCCGGGGTGGTGTGCATCGACGTGCCCGCGCCCGGCATCGGGCGGCAATGCCAGGCGTGCCCGGTGGGATACTCCGGCGATGGTGAAACCTGCGTGGACGTTGACGAATGCGCGACCAACTACGGAGGTTGCTATCGCAACGGTACGGTGGTGACGACGTGCACGAACATGCTGCGTGACGCGGAGAACCCGAAGGGGCGTGTCTGCGGGCCCTGCCCGGAGGGGTACAAGGGCAGCGGGGAAACGCGCTGCAACCTGATCAGCACGTGCGCGGTGAACAACGGCGGGTGCTGGCAGGGGCAGGGCGATGAGGCGTGGGCCACGACAAACTGCACGGATGTCCCGGGAGTGGGCACAGACTGCGGAGCCTGCCCCCCAGGGTTCAGCGGCACAGGGGAGAGCGGGTGCGTGGACGTGGACGGGTGCGCGGAGGATCCCTGCTTCGACGGCGTCACCTGCACGGACGTCAGGGCGCCGGGCACAGGGCACACCTGCACCTACGAGGGTGTGGACTGGCGCTGCCCGGAGGGCTTCAAGGGGGACGGCATGGTGTGCGATGTGTGCGTCATGATCTCCTCCATTGTTGACAGCACCATCACCGCGGGTACCACGAACCGCATTGGCTACGATCAAGGCAAGCGCGTGCAGGTGATTGGGAAATTGGACGGCCTGGATAGCCCGAACTGCACCAACATCCGCGGCACCAAGTTCACGTGGACCGGCACGAACTCCAACGGGCAGCAGCTGCAGCTGACGGACGACCGCAACAAGGCCAACACGCTGGTGCTGAACCTGCCGAAGGCGGACCTCGAGGTGAAGCTGTCGTACGCGGTGTTCATGACGTCCTACCTCGTGGGGAATACGTACGTGCAAGCTAAGTCGGCGCTGGAGTTCTACGTGGCGTCCCTGCCCCTCGTGGCGCGAATCACCGGGGGGAACATGGTCACCGGCGAGGACAACGAGCTCACGCTCAGCGCGGCGGCGTCCTACGATCCTGACGGCAACCCCTTGCCGATGACCTACATTTGGAAGTGCTCCCGCGATGACGGCCTGGACCTGTGCCGCTTCCGCCCCGAGGAGGGCCAGAGTGACGAGGAGGCCACCCCCTTTGCCTCGTCGTACACAAACGAGACCATCGTCTTCACGCTTCAAGGGTCCATCACCGGCCTGAACTACACGTTCACGAGCATCATCACCAAGGGTGAGCGCTCCACCACGAAGCAGACCAAGCTCACCATCTTCCGCGGCAAGCCCCCAGTGCCGGTCATTACCCCACTCGCTGATGATAAGGCAAACCCGACCTCCCTCCTCACGCTCACCTCCGTGGTGTACTCGGACGATCCGGAGTACTTGAACACCGCCTGGAGTGCGGAATGCCGGAGCGCCGGAGCGGACGGCGCCTGCGCAGAAGTGTTCATGAACAGCACGCACCTGATGACCCCCATGGACACGGAGGACCTGGTGTTGCGGGCGAACGTGTTGTCGCCGGGCGCAGTCTACGTCTTCACGCTGCAGGCAGTGGACCGCATCGGCCCGGCGAGCGCGGAGGTGGAGGTGGAGGTGAACACAGGTCCAAGCGGCGGGAATATCATGGTGACGCCCTTGAACGGCACGATGACTGAAACCGTGTTCACGATCAAGGCCCTCGGTTGGGAGGACGAGGACATGCCCATCCAGTACCAGATGTCCTACCGCCCCAAAGGCACCACCGCGTGGATCAACCTGATAAACGACTTCACCCCGATGCCGGCGCCCCCCATGATCACGTCCATGATCCCGGACCCTGGGCTGGAGGCGGAGGACTGGGTCGTGGAGGTGCGTGTGGCGTGCGCAGACTCCCTCGGCGCCCAGAGCTACGCCATTGAAGAGGTCAAAGTGTTCGAGGCCGAAGTGCTGGACACAGGCTCCCTCACCGCCGACGCCACGTTCACCCTGAGCAATGGCGACACGGACGCCGCCATGCGCCTCGTCAAGGCCGTCTCCTCCGCGCTCAACCAGGACGCCTACGAGTACCACAACGTCACAGACACCAACACCAGCACCACCTACTACAACGCTACCGACGGGTAACCCGCTCTCCCCTGTTGTCCCGCCCTGCCCCCCTCCTCAATTGCTGTCAGTGCCCCCTCCTACCGCTGGAGGCCCAACCATGAGGAGTGGCATCCCCTCAAAGGTGTCCCTTGGAGGTGGCGCTAGAGGCGCGAGGGGGGTCTGCATAGGCTCTTGGCAATCAGGATAGACGAGAGTACCAAGTGCCTGTGCAGACCCCCCTCGCGCTTCTAGCGCCACTATCCAAGCTAGCTTCTTCCAAGTACACGACAGCATTGGGTGCACAAGAGGCGTCTGTCGGGAAGAAGGCGATCCTGCGTCCACAAGTCTATCCTGCGTTGCCGACAATGGACGTCAGTGGACACAGAGTGATTTGATAAATGCTACTCGTGCCGTGTACTTGAAAGAAGCTAGCTTGGAGTCCATCCTGCGTTGCCGCGCGCATCCCTTCGTGCCGCCGCGCGGACTGTTCTGTAACACGACCGGCCCGTTGTACTGGGTACATCGGGCCCCATAACTCACAGACCCCCCATGGTGCCCCCAGGTATTACTACGTCGTGCACGAGGCCGATGAGGAGGCCAGCGGACAGCGCCGGCTGCTTGCCGAGGAGCTTCCTGTGGAGGTGGCGCATCACCGGCATCTCTTGGCGGTGCCCAGATGGGCCCCGGCGCGCCAGCGCAACCTGCTGCAGGCTCGCGTGGCCCCCCCCCCGCGGCGCCATCTGCTGCAGACAAACGGTGGGAATGTGACAGAAGAGGACAAGGCAGCCCAGCGTGCGACCATGATGTCCGTGGTATCTGCCACCGGGGACATGCTGTATGCCACCGTCGCTTCCACGGACACGATGGCTATGTCATGTATGGAGGTGGTGGGGGTGCCCACCGAGCTGAGCAATGAGACGCAGCAGCAGGCCATGGGCCTCTTCGGCACGCTGCTGACAAACACGCAGGACAGCGGCAACGAGGCCTCCCTATCCGCAGACTCCGCGAGCACCATCACGAGCGGCCTGAGCAATTTGAACGAGGCGGTGCCGGTATGCTCCCGCCACCGCTGTCCCGCGTACTCCCCCATCAACGAGGCACGGCGATCCTTGGTGGTGGAGCAGCTCCGCGCGTCACGCGCGCGTCCTGCAGAGCCGCGCAATGCCATGCGTCACACGCGCGTCCTGCAGAGCCGCGCAATGCCATGCGTCACGCGCGTGTCCTGCAGAGCCGCGCAATGCCATGCGTCACGCGCGCGTCCTGCAGAGCCGCTCCGTTGGACAAAGCCATCACTGACACGTCTCCTCCGGAGGACAAAGCCATTGGTGTCTCGTCTCCTCCGGTGGACTGAGCGCGCGGCCAGCTGGCCCTTCACACATGCCGGCTTGGTGCCTGGTTCCCCCCAGGAAACCGAGGACCCCCGCCACCACCCGACTCGGGGAGACGTTACAGCCTGTATCTTGCTTTTTGGATGGGCCCCATGCTGCAGCGGAGGAGAGCGCACAGAGAGCGCGTGGTGTCGGGTCTTGGTGCGGCCCTGACGGCACATGTCGGGGTGTGGGCCGCGGTTCGCAGGCCAACGGCACGGATGCGAGCTCGGACTCTGCTAACCGCACCGGGGAAGCACTCGGGCTGATGAAGAGCATGGGGCAGTCCCTGCTGATGGGCGCAGTGGCGGGCATGGATGCCTCTGAGGTGTCCTCACCAACACTCGCAATGCTCGCTCAGCGTGATCGTGTGGATAGTAACAGCTCGCGGCTATATGGAGGGCCCATCACCTCGCCGGGCTCCAGCTCGGGGGTGAAGTTCCCCAGCACGTTCGGCATGGCGCTGCAAGGGTTCGACGTGTCCAGCAACCTGACCAGCCCTAATACGACGATGCCGATAGCCAACCTAGCGCGTCAGAGCGCCGACCTTTCTCTGGTCACCACCGCCACCGATGCCCACTTCTATGCTGCCCCAGTGTATGACAATAGCACTAACTCCAGCTGGGTGGATCCCGAGCCGACCGTGGTGGAGTACCTCGACTATAGCGTTAAGTATTACCAGCAGCTGTCCAAATACGCCTCGGAGTCCGTGACTGATCGCGCGGTGTTACGTGCGGAGGTGTACCGGAACACCGATGGAGAGGACGGAAGCTACGCGGCCCTCCTCTCGCTGATTGAGGAGGCTTCGGCGGCGGGCGCCGCGCCCGAATTCAACATCTACGAGTTTGTCGCTGGCCCAGATGGCAGTGTGGGGTTGCCAGACAGCGACTCTGATGAGGCCCGGGCGGGAGGACTCCCGAGCGGCAGCGGGTCCGTGAGCATAGGCATGAAGAACGAGGCTGGCGACGAGATTCCGGTGTTCGGGCTCGAGGAGGGGATGAACATCACGCTGAACCTGGCGGAGGGCATGTACGGGACCCCGCTCGAGATCGAGGCGCGCGGCCTGGCATGGGAGGGCAAGGCGGAGTGCACCTACTGGGATGAGGCGCGCGAGGCGTACAGCACGGAAGGGTGCGCTTCGTTTCCGAACCCGACGCCCGCGGGGATGGTGGTACAATGGAAGTCCCTGTACTTCAGCGACTTCTCCTACGACCTGAAGAAGGCGTGGAAGGTGGAGAACGAGGAGGCGTGGCTCGGGGACTGTGAGGAGGTGTGGGACGGTGTTCTGGAGGGATGGAACGGCACCGACGCCGGCTACCGCAAATACCTGAATTACATCGGCGGGGAAAATGAGACCTGGATCGAGACGCCGGAGTGTCCCATCACGAATCCCAACAGCACCGCAGGATGCTTCTGGAACTGGACCAATCAGAGCTTCATCGGGGACGGCTGCGAGGTGAACAACGTGCAGGTGTGCCTTTGTAACCACCTGACTGACTTCAAGGTGGAGGTGAACCCGTCCCTGGATGACGCTTCCCCTCCGACCTTGGCCAGCGCGCCCTCGCCGGCCTCCCTGTCCCTGGCCGACATCCTTGGCTCCATCGTGCTCCTGGCCATCGCTGGGGGCATCATCGGGGGCGCCTGCTGGGCCGCGGTGACCATGAACCGCGGGGACATGGAGGCCCGGCGCGAGAAACTGATGGAGCTCATCACCGTGTTTGGCACCGGGACCTTCTGCTACTCCAGCCTGCAGGGCACGTGGACGTGGAGCATCTTCGAGGAGGAGCGCATGGCCAAGGTGCAGAAGTCCTCCGCCAAGCTGAAGCGCGACAAGCGGAAGTCGCGCAAGGTGAAGAAGGAGAGCTACCTAATGCGCTCTGGGACGCGGAAGTCGCAAGCCCAGCTGGAGCGCAGCAACAAATCGAAGCGCCACATGGCCCTGCGCTTCGGGATGATTGCGGAGGAGGAGGTGGTGGGGAAGACCGACGAGGAGCTGAAGTACATCGTTTTTAGCGAGTGGCTCGACCTTGCGAGGCGCGACAGCTCCTCGGACACCTCCTCCTCAGGCTCGTGCGCCTCGAGCGACCTGTGGTCATCGGAGGAGGGCAGCGAGGAGGACGGGGACGAGGCGCAGATGGAGTTTGTGCCCGGCGCCGGGCAAGTGCTTCAGCTGACCACGGATGCGGCGAACTCCGGGCCCTCCGTCAAGCTGACGGCCCCTTCTCCTGGCTCCCGGCCGGGGAGCGCGCAGTCCTCCAGACCTGCCAGCGCTGCAGGGGGGCGCACTTCGAGTTCCCAGGGTCCAGCGCCAGCGCCTTTGGCAGTTACGAGGTACCCGGCTGCGGAGAGCCCCCAGAGCCTGACGGCGCAGTTTCAGCACATCCAGAAGCTGAAGGCAGACGCGGTGGCCCCTGCTGTGAAGCCAATGAGTAGCCTGCTGACGCCACCACCAGCCGCTGCATCAGCCCTGAAGGAGGGGGCGGAGCCCTTTGCAGGCGTGGTGCCCGGGGCAGGGCCTGTGGCGGAGGGGCATGATAACCCCACAGGGCATCTCGCGCGAAGCTTGCGCGAGCAGCACCACACCCTGCACGGGCAGGCGTCCTCGGAGTTGGCGATTGGGGGCCTCATGGACGCGGCGACAGCCATGTTCGACCGCGCATCCTCTCGGCCCTCCTCGGCATCCTCCCGCCCCTCCTCGGCGCTGTCGGTCAACACAGAGCACGGGAAGGCCAAGCTGGCGCCGCCTCCGGCGAAGCCGCTCCCTCCCGGCCGCGCGGAGGGCCCCGCCAAGGGCCCTGCCGGGAAGAAGCTGAAGACGGTACAGAAGACTGTGGCCGGGCGCGACCCCCATGCGCATGAGGCGGTCAGAGCCGTGGTTCAGCCTGCCGCGGTGGAGCTGTCAAAGCCCCTCGCGCTGCCCACCCCGCAGGAGACGGAGGTGCGCGTGCAGGCGCTCCTACAGAGGAGTCCCGAGGCTGCACATCCAGAACTCCCTGCGCCGCAGACGTCACAGGAGCTCGCCACGTGGCAGTCATCGCAGAACCTCTCGCCGCAGACGTCACAGGAGCTCGCCACGGGGCAGTCATCGCAGAAGCTCTCGCAGCAGCGGATGAAGGAGCGCATGCAGGCGCCAGAGGCCCTCCAGCAAGAGCCCTCGCAGAAGCCGATGCTGAAGCGGATGGATCAACATGTGCGGGCTCCCGCAGCGGCCGCCGCAGAGCTCGTTCAGATGTATGAGGACGGATCGGGGAGGCCAAGGCAACTCGGGGAGGACGCGTGCGCATTTGACGAGCTGGAGAAGGCCGAGGATGGGGTGAACTGGTTCAGAGGGTTCCGCCCGATCCCCATCACGCGGGAGGAGCTGGAGGAGCGCGACAACGCCAAGCTGGGCAGCATGTTGGCGAAGATGCGCCCAGACGAGGGCACGAGCACGATGGTGGATGGCGAGAGATCCTCCTCCGACGAGGGCGAAGAGGCGTTTGGCATGAGCGACAGCGAGGACGATGAGGCGGAGGGTGGCGCAGAGACAGTGGGACTCCTGACCGGGGCCCCCTCGCAAACTGGGGGATCGCGGCGCAACTCGATTGATGAGGCGCTGCCTGCCCCATCAGACGCCCCGGGAACCATCGAGGGGGAGTACCAGGAGCAGTATGACCGCGAATACGCGATCCAGGCTGCCCTCGCGCCCCCACTGCTGTGGGATCGCGAGGAGGAGGAGCAGCAGCTGCGCCTGGCGACCCCGCCCTCTGGGAACGGCAGCCGCACAGGCACGCCAGACACGCCCGGCGATGGCCTGCGGCTGGTCACGCCGCCCTCCACGGCAGTTAGCTGCGGCGAGGGGACCCCTCAGCCCAAGGCTCCCTCGGCGATCATGTTTGCGCAGGTGCCTTACGCCGGGTCTCGCAGCAGCAGCCGAGCGAGGTCGCGCACGGGGGCGCCCTCCCCGGCGCTCTCGGAGCGCAGCGGCGCGCGGACGCCCGGCCAGCAGGCCCTGCTCGGGGTGCTGACAACCGTCGATGAGCAGGGGCAGGAGCAGCCCGCAGATCTCTCCGAGGCCCCGGAGACCCGGCAGCTGCAGAACACCCTGCTGGACGAGGACCTACCCGAGGAGGAGCGCAAGAGGCTCGAAGAGGCCCTGCCGCAGCGCACGCAGGCGAGCCCCTCCTTCTGAGCCCCTCCTTCTGAGCCCCTCCTTCTGAGCCCCTCCTTCTGAGCCTCTCCTCGCCCCCCTCAAGGAGGTCTGTCATGCCAGGCGGGCGGCGGCAGCGGCGGCGCTTCATAGATTTCTGGCGATGGGGTGGTAGTTGCCTGGATGGCCGTCAGATGGGCGAGCCTCGGAGTGCAGGCATGCGGCCGGGCGCTCAGGGGGATGCCTCGACAGGGGAGGGGCGTTGCATAGCAGCAGTGGAGAGAGGGGCGCTGCAATGAGCGAGAGGTGGGGCGGAGTTGCGGCAGATGGAGGGTGCAGAGCAGCTGGGGCGAAGAGCATTTGGTTCTGGGGGAGGAGGGAGGGAAGGGTGGGGCGCGACCGTGCGGGGGACGGTGATTGACGGTGTTGACGTGGCGGCGGTGTGGTGCAGGTGACATTCGATACGTACAACAAGAGGAAGCGCGAGATGAACCGCCGGCTGAAGCACCTCGAGCAGGCGCAGCAGCAGGCGGAGGAGCTTGGCGGTGTGGGCAGGGTGGTGGCGCAGAAGGACGTGGAGAAGTTCACGAAGCAGATGGTGGGCGAGTACCACAAGATGAAACACAAGGAGGTGGACAAAGTCCAGGTGGACGACGAGGTGGTTGGCCACCGGGTGAGCCGGCGCGTCCGCCGCATCATGGCGCTGAAGATCAAGTGCTTCGCGCAGTTCGTCGTCATGGTGGAGGAGTGGCAGGACACGCACGCCACGGACCGCCTGTGCAAGAACCTCGGCCTGTCGCTCACCGCCGTCCAGATCTGCGTCCCGATGGAGGAGCTCCGTGCGATGTCCGTGGCGCACGCCGCGAAGCTGAAGGGCAAGGCGCAGCAGTTTGGCCACGGGTCCATGCTGGACGACGTGCAGAAGCAGACCCGCACCGGCAGCAGGTTCGCGGGGTCCATCGTGGTGGACCGGAGCCTAGCCCAGAAGCAGCACAAGCACTACAAGGGACTCGTGAACCACGAGGAGGAGGAGGAGCCAGAGCGCAAGGTGAACCCAGACGAATGCCGGGTGGAGCGGCTGATGGGCACTGCGCTGGTGCTGGCCTATATTGACATCCACCACATGATCTCCAGGGATCAGCAAGAGTATCAACTTGAGAAGGTGACAGCCCGCCGTGCGCCAATGAAGGAGTGTGCTCTCTGTTCTCTCTCCCTCTCTGCCTTGTTGCCGTTTCGTGGGTACAGAATAAGGGACAGTCGACGGGGCGAATGGGCGACGGCGGGTGGGGGGACCCTCTGAGAGTGCCCTTTTGCCTGGGGAGTCGAGGAGAGTCACTGCCCACTCTCTGCCCACTCTCTGCGTTGCAGCTGTGTCTGATGGTGCATAGCGTGCTGCATAGCGTGCTGCATAGCGTGCTGCATAGCGTGCTGCATCGCCGTTCGGATTCCTTGCGGCGCTGTCCACAGGGGAACCCCGTGGGGCGCCCGCTGCTGCATCAATGCGCCTACGTAGGCGTGGCCATGCCCTGTGCGCCGGCGGTGCAGCCGCTCCCCAGCTCGGAGCGCCTTTGTCCAACCTGCATGGTGTGGGAGCGCTGCTGCATGAGTGCCAAGCGCCTGCTGACCAGAGCCGCCGCCACCCCCCCGGCTCCCCTACCTCCCTCCCGATCTCCTCTGTTGTTGCAGGCAAAGAAGTTGAGCTGGCAGTACCCGAATGGGCGGCCCTTCCAGTGGTACGTGGACGTGTTCAAGGTGTTCCTCACGCAGAGCAAGAAGCCGCGAGGGTGGTACTACCGCACCG
The DNA here is from genome assembly GCA_001247695.2 of Cymbomonas tetramitiformis. Taxonomy (NCBI): domain Eukaryota; kingdom Viridiplantae; phylum Chlorophyta; class Pyramimonadophyceae; order Pyramimonadales; family Pyramimonadaceae; genus Cymbomonas; species Cymbomonas tetramitiformis. The sequence continues at coordinate 27,039 of LGRX02021301.1, forward strand.
TGCTGTGGAACCTGGTGTGGCTGCAGAACACAGACGGCAGCTTCGAGCAGACCCCTGCGCTCGCCACCGTGCTCCACGCCGGCGACACCAGTGAGTTCCTCAGCTCCCAGGCGGACGTCGAGCTGGATGTGGAGCTGATGGAGGAGTCCATCCCGGAGCAGATGCGGGACCTGGTGCTGGACGAGCATCTGCTGCGCAGACTGTGGGCGACCATGCTGGCGGTGGAGCGCTACAAGCGGCTGCCTTTTGCATGGACCATCAACCCGAACGATCCCCTCTCCGAGCAGCGGAAGATGCATCACTTGTCCTTGCAGTGGATCAGCACGGTGTCAGAGGAGATAGAGAATTTCACCCTCGACCTGTTGGACAAGTTTCAGGAGGAGGCGCGCAAGCTTGTCGAACAGTGGAACTCCGACAGGTGGGCTCTCTCCCCCCCCTCTCTCTCTCTCTCTCCATTCCTCCCCCCTCCCCCTTCCCTCCCCTTTCTACTGCGGCGATATCCATCGAGTGTGCAGGCTGCTGACGGCGCCACTGACCCCACGTGCGCAGAGCCCGGTGCTGCGGGGATGGCGACTGCTGCATGCTGGGCGCGTGGCTTGCGCGCATTGCTCAATTGTTGGCGGTGCGGCGCGTCATGACGAGCACTCCCCTGGCATAGGGGCCCAGCTGAGTCGACTCCGCTCCTGGTTCGCTCCTGAGTCTGCCGGGTGCTGCACGGAGCGCCGTCATTCCCCCGCACGCCTCCTGGGGGCGAAGCGTGAGCAGGCTGTGCCTGCCGGCTACAAATGCACCCCGGTGCGTTGCCGAACCTTGAGCGGGGTGGAGCTGGCGTTGGCAGGCTGGAGGCCATCTCCAACCTCCGGGACGATACGTGGGCCAGGAAGAAGGAGATGGAGGCGGACATGACAGATGAGGAGTGGCGGCAGCGCCGCCGCGATAGGAACAAGGAGCTGGCATTCATGATCATGACGAGCCACCCGTGGATGGCGGTGTACTTCGGCAAATGCACCGATATTTTCACCCGCGGGCAGCGCACCCTTGTGCTAGCGACGTCGATGCTGCTCATGCTCTTCACCACGCTGTTCTTCTTCCATAACCGCGGAGTGCTGTGCTGCGACGGGTACAAGGAGCACCTCGGCTGCGACCTCGCGGAGGCCACCTGCTGGGGCTCCGCCTCCTGCGAGGGGCTGTACGACATGCAGAGGAACAAGGAGTTCCCGAAGTGGATGTACACGGAGCCCACGGAGGGCAGCTACAACACCTGGAACGACCCCGACGACTACACCTGCGAGGAGTTCCCGGACCCTGACAACCTGATGCACAAGGTGTGGGTGCTGGCCCTGACCCTCGCGGTGCAGCTGCCCATGAAGATCTTCTTCACGATGCTCTTCACACTTGGAGGCACCCCGTACCTGCCCAAGTTCTGGACCAACTCAAAGAACCACAAGAAGCTCGTGGCAAGCAGCTCCAAGGTGCGCAGCCACCACCGAGCTGTCCCTCATCTCATCCCCAGAGGTGGTGTGCAGGCGCGCCCGTCACCTCTGTGCAGGCTGTTGCGCCATCGCCCTTTAGGTGTGCTTTAGGTGTGCTCCATACCCCTGCTGAGGCCCTCCGTGAGATGGTGGAGGTGTGGAAACCTCCGGAGCATATTCACTGGACCCCCCCGCCCCCCTCCTGCCCTTCCTTTGTGCTGGGTCTGAAAGCGTAGGGTACCTGGGACGGCCCTTCCCTGCCCGCAAGCTTGAGGGCGCAGCCAGGCGCAGCTGGTGTTGCCTGTGGGTGGATGTCGTGCACGAGGCCTCTTTCCACCTAGGGGGCGTGCACAGGAGGCCAGCCGAGAAGCTGGTGTTGTGTGAAGCGCGCAGCCGGGCTACTTCACCGGGCCATCCTCGGCGGGGATGACCAAGCGCGTAGCCGGGCCGCTTCACCGGGCCATCCTCGGCGGGGATGACCAAGTGCTCAGCCCGGCCACTTCACCGCGCCATCCTCGGCGGGGATGACCAAGCGCGCAGCCGGGCCACTTCACCGGGCCATCCTCGGCGGGGATGACCAAGCGCGCAGCCGGGCCACTTCACCGGGCCATCCTCGGCGGGGATGACCAAGTGCTCAGCCCGGCCACTTCACCGGGCCATCCTCGGCGGGGATGACCAAGCGCGCAGCCGGGCCACTTCACCGGGCCATCCTCGGCGGGGATGACCAAGCGCGCAGCCGGGCCACTTCACCGGGCCATCCTCGGCGGGGATGACCAAGTGCTCAGCCCGGCCACTTCACCGGGCCATCCTCGGCGGGGATGACCAAGCGCTCAGCTGGGCCACTTCACCGGGCCATCCTCGGCGGGGATGACCAAGCGCTCAGCTGGGCCACTTCACCGGGCCATCCTCGGCGGGGATGACCAAGCGCACAGCCGGGCCACTTCACCGGTCCATCCTCGGCGGGGATGACCAGCGGGGATGACCAATGGCCTCGCGGGGGGATGGTTTGGTGAGGATGGGATCAGTAACCATGATAATTATAATAATAGTGGGGTGACTCTGTGGTGGGGACGGGATCAATAACGATGATGATTATGATAATAGTGGGGTGACTCTGTGGTGGGGATGACGGGATCAGCCAAGTGATGATTATAATAATAGTGGGGTGACTCTGTCGTGGGGACGTGATCAATAACGATGATGATTATAATAATAGTGGGGTGACTCTGTCGTGGGGACGGGATCAATAACGATGATGATTATAATAATAGTGGAGTGACTCTGTCGTGGGGACGGGATCAGGCCACGCGAGTGGAGCTGTTTGTGTACTTCGTTCTCACCTTCCTGTTGGACACCCAGCGGCTGAGCCGCGCCATGGCCCGCTACTTCCTCGTGCTAGCCATGGTGGCGTACCGCTCCATGGACGGCGTGGTGCGCTTCTGGCACTGGATGAAGGCGGCGCACGGGCGCAACATGCACACGGTGCGCTTCCTGTGGGCGACCCGCGTCAAGGGCCGCAATGCGCACTTCGTCTTCCAGGAGATGGAAGCGGAATCGGCTATGATGCAAGAGGCCCGCCTCGCCGCCCTCTCGGCCGAGAACACCTTCGAGGTGCTGCTTCCACCCTCCTTCCTACCTCTCCGTCCTCCCCATGCAAGCCTACGGAGATGTCACAGGCGCTAGGGTTGTTACATTTGCACTCAGCGCCGTCATGTCACTTCGAGACTTTAGGGCTGTTGCGCAGGCTCTCGGCCCCATCGTACCACTGTGGCGGGCTAAGGCTCACGGGGCGCTAAAAGCTGTTACAGGGGGCGATTGGCCTTGACTTGCACTGGTGGGGCGCTCTAGGGTTGTAACATTGGTGCTGGCCCTCACCATATCACTGCGCGCCATCACGGCTATTGCACAAGGGCTTGGACCCGGTTTCCAAGTGTGGGGGGCTCGGGCCATCACACGGCACCCATATGAGGCACGCCTGTGGGGCGCTAGGGCTGTTACATGGGCAGTGGACCCAAAATGCAATTCTGGGGTGGAGCGCTAACTGCACTGATTTTCGTATGTGACACCGAAATGTCCTTGGGGAACCCTTTCCTTTCACCCCAGGAAGTGGCATAGAGAGAGAGCAGAAGCTGACACGCAGCGCGGGTGGGGAAGGGTGGCAGGTGGTGACCGCGCACATGGAGAGCCTGCTGCTGCAGTGTGGTTACCTTGCGTTGGGTGCATCCTGGGTGACAATTCTGATATATCTGCTGACCTACTCTGTCACCATCCGAGACGTGCTTGGGGCGGAGGCTGAATCCACGGTGCTTGTCAGCTGGGTGCTCTCCCTCCTTATGGATCAGTTTGGCATCCACGTGGCGAAGACCTTTGCTACGAAGCTCCTGGTCAGCACGATCATGGCGAAGTTGCAGGAGCGCGCTAAGGTGCGGTGCCTGAGCCAAACTGAAGAGGGCTTGCATGAAGCAAAAGAAAGAGAACCTGATCGCTCTGGCTGGGCTGGGGTGCTTACAGGGTGAAGCAGGGCTGGTCACGTGGTACGAGATGTACATCACGAAGCATCTTCAGGCACACTACTTGCTTGCCGATGAGCAAGACAGGATGGGCACAGATGGTGCGATGTATGATACAGGCGCCACAGGCGTTGTGGATGGCTTATTTTAATGTTTTGAAGAGCTGGAACGAGGGTTTAAAGCCCTCCTGTTGTGGTCAGACCCCCGTAGTATCAAGGGGAGGTAAGCAAGACTTATTCAGTCCATCACATGAACAAAGGGCACAATGCAAAAGCACACATGAGATATTTTTGTTGAAGAATCTTGCGTTTCCTTTCTTAGAGGTGTGTCCTTGCACCAGTCGGTTAAATCAGCTCCAAGTCGGTTAAATCAGCTATGACTCCAATTTGTAATTTTCAATACCATGCTTAATCAATGGTATTTCAAGTATGCAATTAATGCAGTGATGGCAGATGTTGGGATACTGTATCTTAAATTCTACGGATGACTGCTGGGTTAGCCATGATAGCTTCGTGCAATGCAGATCTGCACCGAGGTGTGTGATAAATGATGTGCACCGAATGATGACGGGTAAGAATGGATTTGTACAGTTGCTTGGCACTGAGCCTGACTTTACAATCCAAGAATGAACTGTCTTATCAACTGACGGTGTATTGGAAGAATGGTCAAGATACTCTCAGGACAAGCTGCCCACTATCAGCTATTCGTTTGGCATGAAACTATTCCTGTTCAGGCATATATATGTGCAGAATATATATGAAGGGGTGTTAGAAGACGGTTTTTGTGGACTGACTATACATATTGCGTGGAAATTGTTTTACTACATTTCGTGCGACGTGATATATATCGATATATAAAGAGGTATCGGAAACTTTATATTAATATTCACATATCACAATTGAAATATCAAAGGCGCACCGTAAACAAACAAACTCTTTGAAATGCCAAAACTACCACCTAGATTACCAGCATGCAGATTCCCATCGTTCACCCATGCTGATAATCATGACTAGCCCTGCAAGCAATCCCGTAGCCCTGCGAGCCTTGCAAGGCAACTACTATCCGCTGCAACCAATGAGTCAAAAAGCTGAGTGTGCTCCATGTTGCATCCTCTTCCTCCTGAAACAATCGGTATTGCCTGCACTGTACACAACTGTCGAAGAACTTCCGCGCTGATTTCCCCAAACTTTCCAAAGACTCCATCGCAAAAGGCACAAGAGAGTGAGGCCAGCGTTGGCCCGTACAATGCCCTCTTGGCTCGCTCATGTACCGTCGCAGCCCGCAGCGGCTCCCGAGCAGCCCGGTCCACAGCATACGAGGCACAACAAGGCAGTGTCAACAACGGAGCCGGGTCCAACCCGGCTCCGATGGGCGGTTCCAGAAATGTTTGAGGCTCCGTCCCGATCCGTCTCCGATGGAGCCAACGAAATCCAGCCTCCGACCTGGACCGTCTCCGATGGAGCCAACCGAAATCCAGTCTCCGACGATACCCATCTCCGACGGAACCATGTATTTTGAGGATCCATCTCCGAAAACCCGTCGGATCGATTAAAAAAAAGCCGGATTCAGCCCGGATCCGTGTACGGAGCAATGAAATTTTTAGCCTCCGACCTGGACCGTCTCTGATCCGGACCGTCTAAAGACTTATAATTATCGATGTATAGACTATATATGATGTGGAAGTATATAGATGCTCCATTGAATAATGCCACACTGGAACTTCTTCGTGGGCTGCATCCGGTTGGTTCCGATTTGCCGCAGGTGGCTGCTACTTCTTCTATTGTCTTGAAAGACGGGGCCTTTGAGGAGGAGTTTAACCCACTCCCAGTGGCTTCGGGCCCCGGGCTCTCTCAGTTTCGATTGGAACATCTTCGTGCAGTTGGAGCCGCCACTAATGCAGACGGCAAACGAGCTGTTAAACATGCAAGAGATTGTGGCTAATCGGGTGCCAGCTTCGATTCGTCCTTAGTTGGCGGGGGCTCGCTTGCTTGCACTTCTGAAGCCAAGAGGTGGTGTTCGGCCTATTTATTGTGGAAAAGCCCTTCGACGCTTGACTGGGAAAGTTGTTTGCCGGCAGATGCGGTCGTCGCGGGCAGCATACTTTTGCCCGCCGTCGCGTCCCGGGGCGCGCTCTTCAGCGATGCAATTTGGAGTGGGAGTACCCGGCGGTGCTGAGATATGTGTCCATACAGTACAAGCATTGTTGGAAACACATCCCGATTATTGGGCGCTCGTGGAAGTTGACGCCCGGAATGCCTTCAACTCGGTTTCTCGGCGTTCAGTTTTTTAGGCAGTGGCTGCTCACTTTCCTGCACTCTCTGTGTGGAGTGACGGAATGTTGGTATCGGCAGGCAGCCAACATTTGGTGAAGGGGTGTGTCTGTGAGGCTGGTAATTATCACTGGTTGTCATCCGAGGAGGGGAGACAGCAAGGAGACCCGGTGGGACCTTTCTTTTTTGCCGCACCTTTGCAGCCTGTGCTTGAGGGGCAACCTTAGAAGCACATCCTGATGTGGTTGTGATTGCCTTCCTGGACGACGTTAGGTTGCTTGATTGGTCCTCCTGAGCTGGCACAGGCTGCTTTTGACACACTTGGGCAGGGCATGTTTGACATCGGGAAAATGTTTCCGCAGGAATTAAAAAAACGTAAATCGGGAATAAAATCCTTCATGTCTGTCTTGGGAATAAGTATTTATACGCCATGTCATCAAGCGAAGTCGTGTGGCGAAAGAATTCCTTCGCCGAAAATATTATTTGATTATTTATACAACTTTTTGAGAGAATCTTCAAAGGGAGACGACAGACGCACGCTACGTGATACTCGTACAGTACAAACGCTTTCAAATTCCCCATGCACGTTTCGCTTTCCCCATTCCCGGTCGTAGGCATCAGTCGCAAACGCTGAATGTCGCAGTCAACAGTGCCGTTCGTTATAGTTATTAGGTATGCAAATATAGATTATTGCTTTCCCGCCCCAACTTTGTTGCGCTACTGCAGGCACACCCCCTTGTGATTTTAATCACATTACATGAAGTACAAAATTTTTCAACGTTCGTAAGGAATATACATATCAAGGTTGGGTTTGCGCGGAGTCGAAAATTGCAAAAAAAATATTTCAAAATTATTTTATTCGATAAGCAGCTCGACCAAAGCAATCTAAACATGTTGCGCACTTCGGGAGCCGAATTGAGCAAGTTGTGCAAAAGTTATGGCTGATACCGCTCGGTCACCTCCCATACTTAAATCGCTCATATCGCTCAAATCGCTCAAATCGCTCATATCTCGAGATCTAGATTTTGAAAAGTTTTTGCAATTTCCGACTCCGCGCAAACCCAACCTTGATATATTCATAAGGCGAATATCTTTTTTGAGCTCTTGAATGGCCCCATCCGCAACCGCATCAGCTTCGTTTGCAGTCGTAATGCAAGCTAAGTTGATGCTGTTCAAGATAGGGTCGACTAATTCACGGCAGCCGAGGGGTGCTCATGCGTTCTAGCGCAAGAAACTTGGCAGATCTGTTCGTATCAATAATATGAATATATCCCGTAAGTTTTATATTCACGAGATAAACTGTTGTTTGTTCATACTCGCGCTTACCACTCTTGCGAGCAGCCTCCCTAGTTGCAAGACCTTGTACAGATTTTTCAAGCAAGGCAGTGGCAGCAGCTTGATCGGCAAGCTTATTTTTGGCTTCCTGATCATTATCTGCTTTGCCTTCAGCGGCAAGTGTGTCCTCTCCAGATTTCATGGAAACCGCTTCGTAAACCAAGGTGCCAAACTCAGTCAATTCCTCATCATTTGTTCCTGTGACACTACGTTTTGTATAGTCCTCGGACTTAAAAACTTCAATCCACTTAGTAACACTATCTTGAACATGCCTAGAAGTCAGCTCTATCCCACGAAAAGGGGTGGCAGGACAAAACCTAGTGGTTTTTGTCTAAAATATAGTGAACCTTGTACACTATATCGCCGATCCGGGGTTGACAATATCGTGGATAGTGCAATCGAGTATGATTCCACCCGACGATATTTATTTGTACAAGTTTCACTAGGGTTTGTCGACTTATTAACGAATTTCGCGGCCCCCATTTAAAAGTATTTATTTATATTGATTGACTTTCAATCCTGAACTATCATTAATATATAATGTGTATATATATATATATATATATAATATATAATGTATATATACATATATACATATAATGTATATATACATATAATGTATATAATGTATATATATATATACGATTGTATAATTATATATTACATATGGTATAATGATACAAATATACAACAAGACCCTACACCATTTATATTCTTCAATATATGCATTTTTTAATAAATGTGCATGAATATACAAATCCTGAAACCAGTATATGTATACAACATCTTATCGTATATATATATATACTTACCACCTAATGTTGTACATGATATTTAGACACTTTTTTTTTTAATTATAAGTATATATGTTGATAATCACTCATATTGATTTTATTTGTTTTAGGGGATACGACCCCCCCCCCCTTCACAGCCGACTAAAAGTCGGGATCGAAGGGGGGCGGACGGGGGAATGGGGGCGGACGGGGGAAGGGGCTGCTGCGCGCGGCGGTGTGGGAAAGTCTCTTACGGTGGGTATACACAATTAACGCTATTTGTAGACTTCTGGAGCTTGGTATAATATCGAGATACGCTTATTTTTTCGTTGTGTACTTTGATTTTGGTATATAATCGACGTACCGTATGGTACATATGAACTGCCACCTCGCGGACCTCCGTAAATCGCACGTTCAAAATCAGGTATCATGCACACCAAAAATGCAATATTCACACTGTCTTACAGGATTGTTATTAGGGCCTGCGTTTGGGGTTCACTTTTTCTGGCTAATGAGTAATTCTGGCGAGTGTGAAGGCTCCATAGAGGTAAAGGACCTTCAAGGGAGTGTCTAGAACAAGTTGGTCACTGGTCACATGCCGTGATTCGCAGCCAATTAGCGGGAAGTATTAATACCCTTCGGGTGGGTATACCCACCCTTCGTAGAATAGGCATGGAGCTGCCCAGCTCCCACCCCCATCACCCACCCGATGCACGCCACCCTCTAGACAAAGAAGTTAGCTCTAGGGCGCCCCCCCCCCCCATCCCCCCTCTAGGATTTTGCCTCCACTATATATCCACTATATATTGATTTTCATCCACGATACTGTGGTTTCCATCCACGATATTGTGGGTTTTCGTCCACGATATCGTGGACAGAAATCACAATATAGTGGACGAAACCCACAAAATTGTGGACGGAAATCACGATATTGTGAAACCCACTAGGTTTTGTTTTGTACAAAAACCACTAGGTTTTGTACAAAAACCACTAGGTTTTGTACAAAAACCACTAGGTTTTGTACAAAAACCACTAGGTTTTGTACAAAAACCACTAGGTTTTGTACAAAAACCACTAGGTTTTGTACAAAAACCACTAGGTTTTGTACAAAAACCACTAGGTTTTGTACAAAAACCACTAGGTTTTGTACAAAAACCACTAGGTTTTGTACAGTGTCCCCACGAAAAGCTGGATGCTTCGAGAGCTCAGAAGTGATTGCAGCCCAAGGCTTACCCTGCGTACCGTAGTGTCAGGGATTCATTGCGTTGTCCTGAATCATAGCAGCAGTTTTGCGCGCTTCACCTACAGTCGTACCGTTGAATGGAACCGCGGAATCCCACAATGGGCTAGTGCGCTTGCGCTTCTTTGATTTGGGCGCAGCCGGTTTCGAGGCATCTAACACGATTGGCGCGGCATCAGCGGTGTCAGCTAGTTCATCAAAATTATCGACAGGCGCTGCCTCCTCAGTGAGAGTATATTGCTCGTCTAAAATCACAGACTCTGGCTCAGCCATTTTTCTTACAGTCCCGTCCGAAATGAAAACGTCAACCTGAAAACCCCACTTCGTTCGCGATAGAAATGGTCCATGGTCTCAGATGTCAGATCTGTAATTATAATCATAGATAAACCGTAAGATTGAAAGAATCTGGGGGAAATGCGTTATCGACGGTAAAGATCGCGAACAGTCCTTAACTCCGAAAGGAATCGCTTATTTCGTAACGCGATAAGGGCGATTTCAGAGGACTTTCACGTCTTACGGATTACGAGTTAAGACACGATTCCGAGATAAGAACTGTTCTGTCATCCAGATTCGGAAATATGTGACCTTAACTCGTAAACCGTAACCCGGGATCAGAAATCGGAACCTCTCTATTAATGTCGTAATCACCATTCCCCCCCAATAAATGAACGATTTTATTCCCGAATCTCGTTTTTTTATTCCCCCGGAAATACCATGCCTTTGACATCGGGCTGGATCTCAACGTGAAGAAAAGTAAGATTTTCTCCCCCTCCGGAGAATGCCCCGAGTTTTCAGATGTTGTTGATGACAACGGCGTTCCTGTCGCCGGAGCTGCTCGTTTGGCCTCGGAGGGGACTAAGGTGCTGGGAGTACCCTTTGGAGGCGAAGATGCTTTCGTGTCCGAGGAATGCGGTAAGATGGCGATCTCAGCATCGTCGGTCCTTCCGCTGCTGGAGGAGCTGAATGCTCCCCAAGCGCAACTATTGTTGTTGCGTTTCTGTGCCCATCGTTTTTGGGGGCATTTTGATGGGGGGCGCGCGTCCTGATCTTCTTTCACGATCGGGGGGCTTTATCTATTCCGAGAAACGGGCTATGCCCGTGGTAGCGGAGCTGCAATTTCCCGGCTGGAAGCCGGGAAAATAAATGCGCCGCGCAGCGACCGAAAGAAATTCGGGTATAATTATATATTGTTCCGCTTAATGAAAATGGCATTCTCAGCCCTTGGTATTTGGAAAATTCGCGTTTTTTAATTCGAATCAATTGACGACATGTCCACAAACGTTACAAATGTCTATTATATGTTACTGCATCACAACCAAGACTAAGAGTTTACTGCCAATACTACTCGAATCCAAAATTGATAAGTTTGAATGTGTGTGGTATAGTTTCAACACTATCTACCACTCATCATCAACCATGAATGCGAGCTTGCTAGTTCTTTGGTGTAGGCGACTAACAGCCGAAGACACGCTTTGATACTTTCCCCTGTTGCGCACATCTGTGTGATGGAACTTCCAAAGCTTCCCTTTGAAGTAGAGGCCAAGAGCCTCAGTAAAAAAAACCGTCAGACACACTCAGACGGGGCAGGCCCGCTGTACTCAATGAAACTTTCGTTGACATACTTATCCTGCGGGAGCCCTCTCACGGATGTGGCATGTCTATATATGGTTGACCCCATGCCTTCCACCACTGCCTCATTTTGAATCTTCAAAGCACAAAGTTGAAACAGGTACAACCAGTCTTGCACATCCTCGTACAAACGTTCGTCTGTGAACAGGTCTTCCATAAGCACTGTCCCTGAGGCGTCTTTCCACTTCGCTGCATAACCCTCACTCATGCGGGCTGCCAGCAGACGTACTGTACTTTCACCAGCTTGTATTGCTCCCAAAGCTCAGGAGCGAAGGCAGGCAATTCGATATTTCCCACGAGTGTCGCCCAGTCGTAGATTTTATTCAAGTGCTCTTTGTCATGTGCAGACAATTGGCAAGGTGAAAGGCAAAGTTCGTGCACTTTGACATCCACCCTATTTGCGCATGATGTTGAAAACGTGTCTTGAAGTATTCTCTGGTCACATCTAGCCCTGAGCAAGAATTTCGAGAAATGTTTTGCGAAATTTGAGGGGTTTGGGCAAAAGAAATGCGAAATTTCGCGAAGGGGGGTTCAAGCGAAAATTGGGGTTTGGACGCGAAATACCTATAATTCGGATCTGGACCACCCATTATCGCTTGGAGATTCCCCTTGTTTCGCGAATTTTTGCATTTTCGAGCGAAATCCGAGCGAAATTTTAGAAAATTCGCGAAATAATTCGCGAAATTTGAGGGCTTTCTTGCGAAATAAGAAAAAAAAGAAAATTGTCTCCCCCAAAAACAAATTCTTGCTCAGGCCTAGTCATATCGCACCACCTTGCCAACTCTTTCAACAAACTGTGAAATGCTGCTCGCCCGTTCCCGTGATGTGCCGAGGCGACGGTGAGATTGACACCCAGGTACATCTTTGTGGTGAGCTCGGCTTGATGTTTGAACAACAAGTGGAAGTTCTCCTCGGCGAGTGTGTTGTTGTGGAGCTCCTCTGTCAAAACAGTGTTGAAGAGCACGTCATGAAAGTATATCTCCTTCTCTTGTACTTCCCGCGGCAGTATGTTGACAGCCGCTGCTGAAATAGTGACATAACTTTGGCATGCCTCAGCAAGTATGATAGTCCCAACACCCGGACCACGATTACCATATTTTGCAGCTCTTTCAAGAAGTTTTTGGCTTCTTCCGCTCTGTGGCGGCCCGCAATTTTCTCCCTTCCCCCTTTTTTCCCAGGTAGCGCGGGCCGAAGGCCCCCACCCCTTCCAGTTCTCGCGGGCCTTCGACCCGCAAACTTCCCCTCCCCTCTTGTTCGGCTTCCTACCGCGGGCCCAGATTTTCCCCTATTTTTCCCGATAGCGCCTCTTCGGCCCGTAACCCCCTTCCTTCCTGGATCCCCGCAGGCCTTCGGCCCAGCCCTCTCCTTCTTCTTGCATCCTCGCGGGTCTTCGGTCCGCAATTTTCTTCCCTCCCTCTTTTCCCCGGCTCCTCGCGGGCCTTCGGCCCCGCACCCGCCCTCTCCCCTCCTTTTCCCGGCTGGATTACCATTTCCCGGCTCACGCCGAAGAATTCCCGTGGTGCCGGTGGCACCACCCACTGCCAATTTCTCGGATTGGGGTGCTTTACACTTCGACGAGGCGAGGCAGCTTGCGGCAGATTCTGGTAAGCCCGTTGCCGTTGACGAGGAGTCGGTGGCCATCAGTCAAGTTCCCACGACCTCGAGGGGGGGCTTGGGTATCTCATCCATCCAACGGTCATTGGCGGTGGTGGGTAGGTTATTGGGCTCAGGTGTGGGCTCGTATGCGGCTTGGGGTGCCAGCCTTGGAGGAGTGCTACCTCCCTAGTCTTTGCAGTCACGGGGAAGGTTTGGCGACGGGGAGGTTGGAACAAAGCCTCCATTCCTCACTACGCAGGCGCTTGGCACTTCGCACAACCGAGTGGTTTCGGCCCGGAGAGATGACCATCCCTTCCTGCGTCACGAGTGGGTTGGCCCGAGTTGTATTCAGTGAGCGTGGGTGGGGTCTCTTTGCGCAGCCCAAAATTAAGTTGCAGAAAGACCTTTCTGCGGTCTTGAACGGATCCGACTGGCCTGATTTATTTGACCAAGCTACGCCTGCCTCTCGAGCTCGGTTGCTTTCCCTTTTCCCAACGTGGCGCCACTGCTCACTTGGCAGCCATCCCCGCGTCGTCTTCTTTTCGGCTTCCACCCACTCAGGCAGTTGTCGCCTTGGCTTTGCAATTGGGTGTCCCGATGCCCATTCTAGCAGGTGTGCATACATGTTTATGTGGTGCTTCTATTGAGCCCTTTGGTTACCACTACCGTGTCTGTAACCGGCGTGGATGGGCTATCACGGCACATCATACCGTTCGTAATGTGTCGGCATCTATGATGTTGAAGCAAATCTTTGATCCAGCCTTTATCATCGTGGAGGATCGCAATCATCATACGTATTCGCCTGATTGGAAGCCCGACATCACAGTGCTCAACCATGATGGACGAGGCAGACACCTCGTGATTGACATGAGCCTTGCATTCCCTTGTTGTGCCTCGTATGCTGTGGACCGGGCTGCGCGGGAGCCGCTGCGGGCTGCGGCGGTACATGAGCGAGCCAAGAGGGCATTGTACGGGCCAATCTGGCCCCACACGCGTGTGCCTTTTGCCATGGAGTCATTTGGAGGTTTTGGGGAAATCGGCGCGGAAGTTCCTCGACAGTTGTGTACAGCGCAGGCAAGATCGATTGTTTCAGGAGGAGGAGGGTGCAACATGGAGCACGCGGAGTTTTTCGAGCTATTGGTTGCAGCGGATGGTGGTTGCCCTGAACGGCTCGCAGGGCTTCAGAATTGCTTGCAGGGCTAGCGTCATGATTATCAGCATGGGTGAACGCTGTGAATCTGCATAATGTTTATCTAGGTGGTAGTTTTTGCATTTTGATGAGTTTGTGGGTTTGCTGTGCCTTTGACCTTTCCATTCTTTGTGAGATGCGAAGCTTACAATAAAGTTTCCGATACCTCTTTTTATATATATGCAATGGATAATCGGATTTGCATTCAATCGATCGTCGTAGATCAGCGGTTTAGTCGCTTGCACCGGGCATTTAACCCTTTGAAAGATGGAGGTTCGATCCTCTCTTGGGTATGAAAAACTGTTTTAAATCGCATTCGAGCGCAACTCGCGAATTTTTTTCTGTCGATATTTTTTTCTGCCCCCATTCCTCCCAACCGACGGCGATGTCCCCCAATGTGGATTCGATCTCCCCCCCTAGCCCCAGTGGTGCTGCCCCCCAAACTACCTGAATAATTTGCCTACACAATTTACTGTATCAACAATTAAGGGTCATTTGCCTACGCTCATACTGCGATTAAATCAGATGCCTACGCTCATACTGCCATTAAATCAGATGCCTACGCTCATACTGCGATTAAATCAGATGCCTACGCTCATACTGCCATTAAATCAGATGCCTACGCTCATACTGAAATAAACACATTAGATAATTGGTAGACAGGTTCCCTACTAAAAGACCAAAGAAAAACTAGTCAATATATATTTATTCTCGGCCCATCAACAAACTTTTGTGCCTGGTTTATTGCACCATATTTCGGGAATAAAAATCAATAATGAAGACACGGTAGCAGGAATATCAACCGCATAAAAACGACATAAGAATGCTAATGCCACCATGTCGCACTCTAGCACACCGGACAGTGGTCTGACCGTCAGGTTCGGAAATAAAAGAATTTGTTAGGCTCGAAATTCTACCAAGTGTTTGAACTTTTAACCAATTGAATTCGAGAACGATTATCCTTGTAACGACCGATCGACTGCGATTCCCATTAGCTAACCCAAAAAAAAATGCACTGTTCATTGGACAACAACTGTGATGCGCGATGGCAAACGTAGCCGAAACATATGAATGCTATGGAAAATACTCTAGACATAAATACTCTAGAGCCCTACAATTCCCAATCTGACAACGCAAAATTCCCGACTATTTTTTTCGCGGCTTTGTCATTCCTTGGTACCCCGGATGACGTAGGACATACTGACACGTGCTAATCTCAAGAACATTCTGTCAGAGTCGCAGAATGAATCGCACATTTCAATCTTCAGGCATACTTGGATTGCACCATGTTGTAGATGATGCCACTTTCCCTTCTTAGGAAAAAAATAATAATTTCAAAACTGAAAAATAGCCATAACTCTAGCAAATAGCATATTTTGGACCTGCGTTATTGCATGCATAGCCCCCGTCGTACCGTGCAAACATTCAACATGCCCATCAAGGTACAGAACCTCCCGGGGGGGGCGGTACTAGTAGGGTAAATCTGAAAGATTCAACAAAAGATCTTGAGATTAACCTGATACATACGAAGAAAAGAGGGGATCGAAGAGAATTCTAGAAGCTCTTGCTTGTATGCAAAACCGTATACCGTTTGACTCAAAGTTGAGATGAACTCCCAGGAGTCGAGACCAACAACCAGACTACGGACAAGCCAACTTTATCTTCCACCCGAAATTCAAGGTTGCATCTTCGAAAGGTTAAAAGTAGGATTACTTTTAGCTGATCCCTTCAACAAATACTTGAGTCCAAAGATCTGGAAACCTTACACATACGGGAAAGTTGAGCAGCGATGTTTTATGGGAAGCTTCATGTTCCAGTCCAACTGGTGTATGCGACAGTAAAAAAGCTTTCACTTGGTAGGCTGGTGGGTTCAATCCATGAGGACAAGATACCAATGCATGAGATAGTGAGAAGATGAAAGGGAGAGGCTTTGCACGTGTAGCTGAAGATAGGGCAGCAGTGAGATGGTAAAAGGGAAGAAGGGAGAGGCTTTGCAAACGTAGCAGATAGAATCTTAAGAAAACGGAGATATTTCGCCTCAACAAGCAGAAGGAAAACTCCTTTTGAGAAAGCCGCTTTTCACAGGGACAGCATGAAATAAACATAAAAATAGCACCGAGCCCGTGCAGGCGAATATTCATGCAGCTTTCCTTTTAATAGAAAATATCAGGAAGAGAGGGGTTCTGATCGCGAGATATAAGGTTTTCTTGCCACAATTCTGACCACGCTGTGAAGCCGAGCAAGTTTGAAGCCTTGCAGCTTTTATGCCACCTATAAAAGACCATCCTCTCGGTCATTTCCACTTTCCGCTTTATGTGCAGGTTGGATTTGAGGTGCTTAGATCGCCTCAGACAAGAGGATTTCCATCTTGCGGATTTTACTGTTGATGGACAAGTCCATATGCTTCTCGCCGATATCGAGAATCAAACCACCGATAATGGAAGGATCCACCTGCGACAAACAAGCTTGCAACTCTGATCACTGCAACAAATAAATATACAGCTGGAACGCGTACTGAACCAAACTAGGGCAGCTAGCACTTCCCGAGAAAGAATTAAAAGTTCATATTGGGAAGCCAGGGAAACCGCTGGAAAACTCTCTACTCCACACTGCTTCAGTTGCAAGAGCTGAAGTAAAAACAACCTTGGAAGTGGCGGTTTTGGGAGACTGAAGAAAACACTCATATGTTCCGTGAAGACGCATGTGTTCTAGGGAAAGCAGCCCAATATGATTACTCACGGTTTCAACTTTGAGGAAAAAGCACGGGGAGAAGAGAGATGGATACGTGTTTCGCAACAGCACGCAGCGTTGTGAATAAACAGTAGTTTCTAACTCAGTTCGGGCGGACGACAAAAAACACATCTCACCAGTATTGACACGAAGGACGTGAACAAGAAGGTAGAGAGCTGGGCAAGGCACCTTGGTTGCCAAGACTAGCTTTTGACCGGCAGCAAGTTTCTTCTCGCAGGCCTTCTTCACGTCAGCCAACTCGGCGGCAGTCAAAGGCTGGTTATACGAACCCAGTTTTTCTTAAGCCGGAGCACGCAATAGTTGAAGATACCCGGCCAAACAACGAGCTTGCGGTGAATTTTAGCTTGAAAAGCGTGCTAGAGTTACCAGAGGACTGCAATGAAACGGCGGGGAAAAAGGGGTTGATACCGCCTACGTATGAATCCTTCGCAAACCTTGGATTCACAAAGCAATGGGCTTGAGAAAGGGTTGTCGAGTATCCTTCTAGGATGGAGACTAAGGACAGGAGCAGGGAAGGCACTGAGAAGCGCCACACGAATATGCATGCACTGAGATCGCCAAAACATACTTGCAGGTCAACTTATTTCGGTCTGTGTGGAGACTTGAGACTTCAGAGTGTGGAGACTTCAGACTCTCACCTCAGCTGTGGTCACCGTCGCCATAACCTCTCCCCTTGAAGCGCGCATAAGATTTTCAAACTTTTCCGCGACGAGCAGGGTCTGACTCAGGCGACCGTTTGATGCCAACACACCTGCACGTTTGGGGGCCGTTTAGAAACTCCTAAAATTCATTCCTTCGCGTAAAGTTCATTCCTTCGCGTAAAGCACACGCATAGCTTACCAAAGAAGTTCTTGGAGGTCTGGGAAAACTTCATCGCTTCCAACAGCTCGCCCATTTTCGTGGCCTTCACAGACTTGGCCACGCTTGGGTCAACCAGGAAACCCTTGAAACCGGCATTGCTGTTTGCGATATCCATGACCTGTGACAGTTTGGGCAGACTCTCAGATCGACTGCTGACTGCCAGATTGATAAAACGGGATATATTGCGCTTTGATCACCTGCTTCAGTTCAGCATCCACAGCGGAAAGAGACCCGGCCTTGGTGGCAGCCACGTAAAGTGCGGCAGCATATCTCGCGGGAAGACCGAACTGACGGATCGGGGCCTGTGAAAATAGGTGCAACGTATTTGGTGAGCTTGACAAACTTTATATTTTCCGGCAGACATTTGTTCAGCAAATGCTTTGCAAGTGACAAAATAACTCACCGATACTTCTTCAGCAGCAGCGGCAGAAAATCCCCTCTGCAACAGGGGAAAAAAGTGAGATACTTCACAAGATAGAAAAAATCATCTTCCACCGAGGTGTCACGTGTACCGGAGCTTTCAGGCCCTTTGTTCGAATCGGAGAAAGCAGTCAAGGCAGGTCTACCCGCACTCAGATTTTTAGTTGTTGAAAAGAGAAATACGGCTGTTGAAATACCTGCGCAGCGAAAGATGATTGCCGGAGCTGACGTCCAGCTGCAAGAGCAATGTTCCTAAACATTGTTATCGAAGATATCAGACGAGACGATCAAATGGAATCCTATTCTCACTTAAAAGAGACTGCCTGAAATTCCTTCCGAAGGCGATCCGGGCAACTGTTTCTGTTGAGATCTTTGTACAAAACAGTCGCGCTCACGCTCACGCCCCAGCAGCACGAGTCTGTGACACTGCACACTCGACTGACACTCGGCTCTGCGCCTGCGCTGCGCCTCGAAGCCGACATTCACATTGCGTCACATTCATCAGATTCGAGATTCGATCGATTGCACGCCTCTATGTATGGTGGGCTGCGGTCATACAGTCAGCCGGAGAGCTTCTTAACACTGTAGAGCCCTATCGCGCGAGGATTCCCCCCCGCCTGCGCAGTGACACCGTCTCACACCATTTCCGATGAAGTGTTTCTCATTCTTCCCAAACGATACCGATTTCTGGTTTCTGGACAGTCAGATTTAGAATAAAGGGCTGCGATTGGCTTTTACGGTAAGTATTAAACTTTCACAATTTTTATTTTTCAAAATTATATGGGCGGAATCCCTGTGATCAGGGCTACAACCCTTTTATGGGCAACTTTTTATAAATGGGCAAGTATACATGGGCGATGGGGGAAAATGACTTACAAAGTGTTTTTCATTTTTATATGGGAAGGGTTATACGCGCTGGAATTCACACGTCGTTTCCGTCTCAATCCCGGAAAAATTCTGAACCAGCGTGACGGTCATATCGTCTCGCATCGTCTCGCGTGTCATCGTGAATTTAATTTCCAGGATTATTAAATCATCATCAATTTATCTTCCATCGATATCGTGGATACGATTGCCGTTGGCGTTGACTAGCTCAAGGATAAAGAGCTGCGCACCAACATTTACTGCTCATAATTTTCTCAACGGTCCTTCGCTTCGCCTCATGGGCGGAACGATGTCGTGGCTGCTGTGTTATGCGCAGGGATTTCGGAAGTGTTTGGCTGCTTCTATTTTTCAGTTTACTTATGCATATGTGCCAACTCACGATACTCATTTTGTGCAGCTTGTGTCGCAGGTTTTCCGATGGCGAGGAGGGGCGCGCTTTCTTGTGGTGTGGAAGTCTAGGGCAACCTAGCTTGGGATCACACCCAACCACATCGGACCCACCTTGTTCTCACGTTTTATTCAACTCACTTTGAATATGCATACAAAGTTTGAGGAGGATCGAGGTGTGATAAGTTAGAGACTGAATTATCTTTTTGGGTTTATGGCGTCATCGCGACCTCTTGGGGTGTGGAAGTCAAGGTTGAGCATGCCAACCTTGCTTGGGTTCGAACCCAACCACATCGAAGTCCTCTGTGTTAGCGCACGAAACTTTGCACTAAATTTGCTGAGAGTAATGTTAGTTCACCATCTTGCGCGCAAGGATTGTCGTCGAGTATGCACGAGAAGGTCACTTCATGACAAAGAGCTTTTTGGGTTTGGGTTTTCATGTACCCAAACCAACAAGTGCCAAACAGTCAAGGTCTTCCCGTGCTTCCTAGCAAACGAAACTACGCTGATATTTTGCCGAGATATATATCTTCAAGTTCCCTAAAACACAAGGACTGAGATACATTGTTTGCGAAACAAACAGTTTATTTCCTTGGGCGAATTATTGGGTTTGGGCTCGAATGTACCCAAACCCAATATATTCCAAACAGCCAAGGGCTTCCCGTGCGTTCTAGCGCACGAGACTTTCCACAAATATTGTCGAGATGTATACATTTAAGTTCCCTGAAGCTCAAGGACTGGCATACACTGTGCCCGAAACGAACAGTTTATTTCTTTGGCAGATTTATTGGGCTTGGGCTCGAATGTACCCAAACCCAATACATGCCAAACAGCCAAGGGCTTCCCGTGCGTTCTAGCGCACGAGACTTTCCACAAATATTCTCGAGATATATCTCTTTAAGTTTCCTGAAGCTCAAGGACTGAGATACATTGCTCGCGAAATGAACAGTTTATTTCTTTGGCAGATTTATTGGGTTTGGGCTCGAATGGACCCAAACCCAATACATGCCAAACAGCCAAGGGCTTCCCGTGCGTTCTAGCGCACGAGACTTTCCACAAATATTGCTAAGATATACATATTTTAGTTCCCTGAAGCACAAGGACTCAGACTTCGATGTGGTTGGGTTCGAACCCAAGCAAGGTTGGCATGCTCAACCTTGACTTCCACATCCCATGAGGTCGCGATGGCGCCACAAACCCAAAAAGATAAATCAGTCTAAAACTTATCATACCTCGACGCTCCTCAAAGTTTGTATGCATATGCAAGGTGAATAGATTAAAATATGAAAACAAAGTAAGTCCGATGTGGTTGGGTATCATCCCAAGCTAGGTTGCCCTAGACTTCCACATCTCAAAAAGGTGCGTCCCTCCTCGCCATCGGAAAACCTGCGACACAAGCTGCACACACCGAATACCGTGAGTTCGCATATATGCAATAAACGAATTGAAAAATAAAAACAGCCAAACACTGCCGCAATCCCTGCACATAACACAGCAGTCACAGTGAACACCGTTCCGGCCATGAGGCGAAGGAACGTTGAGAAAATTATGAGCAGTAAATGTCGCAGCGAGCGCTTTATGGTTGAGCTAGTCAACGCCAGCGCCAACGGTAATCGTATCCGCGATATCGATGGAAGATAAATTGATTATCTGTTTTAATAATCCTGGAAATTAAATTCACGATGACACGCGAGACGATGCAAGACGATATGACCGTCACGCTGGTTCAGAATTTTTTCGGGATTGAGACGGAAACGACGTGTGAATTCCAGCGCGTATAACCCTTCCCTTTTTATATAGGGGGTACGTGAACGTACAGGTGGGGAGAAATAAACCCCCCTGATCATCCATCATCGATTATACTAGGCGGATCGATCTCAAAAAGAGATCTCCACTAGGCCATCTGACCGTAGGATCATGTGCGCGAGAGTGCTTCGCTTTTTGCGTCCCAACATGGTTCATGGGAATATGGGTTCCCAATATGGGTCCACCCCATGCCATGCCATGCCATGCGCGCGACTGCAGTGGCACTGTCATCGTGAGCGTCTGGCGCTGGCGATCGTGAGATCGGAAGTTCGTCGGTGACTCTGTGTCGCCCGTTGGGATTCGCGCTTTGCTGCTGATTAACTCTATGACGTGCAACCCCCCAGCTGGGGGGGGTGACCCATTCCCCTCTGTTGTGCGTGCAGTGGGCGGCGTAGTGAGTGGTGGGATGCGGTGGTGTGCATCCCACACGTCGACCGAACATGGAATAAGGGATTTTACATGTCGACGGTGGCTGGGGGCTTGGAGGAATGCTAAAAACATTATCACAGATCGCGGTGATTAATAAGCTGTCGTACGGGCGAGTGGGGCTGACAGGGGGCAGCAGGGCCTTACAGAGGTGGCTTGGTGGGAGCAAGTGGGAGTGAAATGGTGATGGCTTGAGGTACGATATGCCCCTACTCTATGTGGAGGTGGGTGCGTGCAGGGGGGGCCACTGGGGGGGTGCAGATGGGTTAGTCGCCCACTGCCTTGACTGCACGCGTGAGTCGCGGCTAGGGGTGGGGAGGTAGAGGAAAATTCTGGAAATGTGGCACGTCATAGAGATATGGTGCAATCCAGGAAGGTGTGCAAATGAGGTTAAATATGAGTTGCGTGAACCCAATGGGGTTGCCCTGAAGTGCTCATGGGGTCAGGAACACCGATATGGGGGGTGCCGTATATCTCTCGCTATGACGTGCAACCCCCCAGCTGGGGGGGGTGACCCATTCCCCTCTGTTGTGCGTGCAGTGGGCGGCGTAGTGAGTGGTGGGATGCGGTGGTGTGCATCCCACACGTCGACCGAACATAGAATAAGGGATTTTACATGTCGACGGTGGCTGGGGGCTTGGAGGAATGCTAAAAATATTATCACAGATCGCGGTGATTAATAAGCTGTCGTACGGGCGAGTGGGGCTGACAGCGTGACAGGGGGCAGCAGGGCCTTACAGAGGTGGCTTGGTGGGAGCAAGTGGGAGTGAAATGGTGATGGCTTGAGGTACGATATGCCCCTACTCTATGTGGAGGTGGGTGCGTGCAGGGGGGGCCACTGGGGGGGTGCAGATGGGTTAGTCGCCCACTGCCTTGACTGCACGCGTGAGTCGCGGCTAGGGGTGGGGAGGTAGAGGAAAATTCTGGAAATGTGGCACGTCATAGAGTTAAGTAAGGTAATTTGGCCCGGTTCCAAATCATAAGGAGCAGAGGTTCCTCATCATGTGAAGAGTGAGAGACCGACAAATAGAGATTGTG